>PVKU01003284.1:0-185024 GCA_004027475.1 Anoura caudifer
TCTCCTTCTTCTTCTTCTTCTTCTTCTTCTTCTTCTTCTTCTTCTTCTTCTTCTTCTTCTTCTTCTTCTTCTTCTTCTTCTTCTTCTCTTCCTCCTCCTCCCCCTCCTTCAAGCAAGTCTTTAACATTTATTATAATACTGGTTTGATGAGAATAAAATTTCTTTAGCTTTTTCTTGTCTGGGAAGCTCCTTCAATTTTAATTAACACCCTTGCTGGGTAAAGTAGCCTTGGTTGTAGGTTCTTGCCTTTCATCACTTTGAATATTTCAGGCCAATTCCTTCTGGCCTGAAATGTTTTTGTTGGGAAATCATCTGATAGTGATTTCCTACAAAAGAAAAGCTCCTTTGTAGGTAACTTAACTGCTTTTCTCCTGTGGCTTTTAAGATTATCTCCTTGTCTTTAAACTTTGCCATTTAAATTATGATATGTCTTAGTGTGGGCCTCTTTGGGTCCATCTTATTTGACACTCTGTGTGCTTCCTGGATTTGTGTGGTTTTTTCCCTTCACTAGGTTAAGGAAGTTTTTAGTCATTATTTCTTCAAATAGGTTGTCAGTCTCTTGCTCTCTCTCTTTTCCTTCTGGTACCCCTGTGCTGTGGATGTTGTTATGCTTCATATTGTCTCAAAGCTCCCTTAAAGTATCCTCATTTCTTTATTATATTATGTTTTATTTTTGCTTCTCTGATTGGTTGGTTTTTTCCTACCTTGTCTTCCAAATCACTGATTCAATCCTCTGCTTGATCTAACTTACTGTTTATTCTTTGCAGTGTGTTCTACTCATTGGCTATAAAAAAGAGGAAAATATTACCCTTTTTGACAGCATGGATGGACCTGGAGAACATTGCGCTAAGTGAAATAAGTTAAGCAGAGAAAGACAAGTACCATATGATTTCACTCATATGTGCTATCTAATGAACTGAAATAACACATGAAATAGAGACAGGCTCAGGGAACAGACTAAACTCTGGGAGGGTGGGGTGGAAGGATTGAGCAAAAAAGAAAAAAAAATGAGAAAGAACGCATGGACACAGAGAACAATGTGGTCATTGGGGGGAGATGGGTGTGTGGACGTAGAAGACAGTATAGGAGGGAATAAATGGTAAAGGGGATAAATGGCAATAAAAATACAATAAAGTAAAAAATAAAATAAAATTTAGATTTAAAAAATTTATGCTCACTTTCAAGTCTTTCTGTCTGTCCTCATCCTCTCAAATGACTGTCTAAATTGTTTCAGCCCTTGAACTGCAGTAGAAATACCAACCTGATATACCTGAAGAATGGGAGGGGCAGGTGTATCCATAGGTAGGCAAAGGGGTTTGTTCTAATATTGATTTAATTACTGGGCAAAGGAAAAGCATAAAGCATATGGGAACCAGAAATACATATACATATCTGGTGTATTTTTCTTTAAGTAGATGCTTCAAATCTTTGAACCCACTTGGTGATCTGCCATTGCTGTTGGAATCACTAGGTTGGCCTGTATTTGACCCAAGAGGAGTGGGTATATGGTTTTCCATTGTTTGGTATCATAGAATCTTAAGCAGTTGCAGAAACCATTTTTCTGATATGTTCAGAAAACAGCAAAATACAATTGTGACTCATGCAGCTCAATCTTTGCTTTTAGTACAACAACATAAAAAGCTTGATTCAATGTGGGAAGAAAAATAATGTTCACTTTTACCCTTTGTTTTGTTGCATAGTAAATTATGCTCAGGAATTGAGACTGCCTTTGCCAATGGTTTATTTAACACAAATTCACTGTGGGGATTATAATAATTTCACAAGTAAATACCATACAGGATATCTCTGAATAAGCCAATAAAGAAATAACATACTCCAAACCAATGATAGGTTAATCACACTGTTATTCCAGGCAAGGGGAGATGAAAGGAATAAAGTCCAAATTTAGTTGAGGTGGACCTTAGGCAATGGAAAGCTGAAGTATAGCTGCAAGTGCAAAAGTAAAAGACCCCTGTTATTACAGTCTGTTGCTAGGAAATGAAAATGCCAGTGTTGGGTGAGCAAGAGGGTCTTTTTCTCTTTCTCCCAGTCTGCTATGCAGTGTTCACCACTGCTGGTAAAAGACTTGTCTTTACCACGGCAGGAGTTAATGCCCCAAAGGTTTTCAGAGAGCTATTTATATCTGTAAAGTGTAGCCTTGCTCAAACTGAAAGCTCTCAGATAATCCTTACAAACTTTCAGACTTTATACTCTAAATGTCCTCTCACCATAGTTGCTTCACCACAATTTTTTTATAAACCTTATGCCAAAGAGACCTATTTAGGGTGGTCAGTTCCACCCCCTTTAATTTGGTTACTTTTAATTTTCCTTCCTCCTTCATTAATTGGGTTGGGAGGCTATTGTACTATACTAAGACAAACACAAACTTTGTGGTCAAACCCCTGTAGTTTGGGGTTTGAATCCCAGCTCTGCCCCTTAATAGCTGGGTAATGTTGGGGAAGGTCCTTACTGTCCTCTGAGCCCTAGTTTTCAACTGAAAAATAAGAAAAGCTTTGGTGAGGATTTCACGTGACATTGTATGTAAAGCAACGGGAACATAGAATGTTCCAAATGTACTAGATAGGGAAAGTAAAGGTAATATTTTCATTGTTAATTCAAAAGAAAAAAATCACTGGAAAGAGAGTTAGCCTCTCTGGCTCCTACAGCATGGACTCTTGGGGTCTTTATGACACCTTTAATGGCAGCATTTTTCATATATGTTAATCAACAAGCATTACATGTGAGGACAGTACCAGTATCTTCACTGGTCTGACTGGGGTCTGTATAACAATTGTTTTTCTCCACATTGTAAGTGAAGTCATAGTTTTGTGGAAATAATTAAGTTTTTATATTGAACAAAACATTTCTGCCCAGGTTGGTCCTTTGATCTATTAAAACACTAACAGATTAATTGTCCTGAAACACAAAGTTGAGTGTGGCATTTCCCTACTCACTGGAGTCCATTGGTTTCCACTGCCTACAAACTTCATAACTTCTCAGTCTGGCAGTCAGGGCCATGTCTGAGACCATTATAGTTTTATCTCATACTGCTTTCTTTATCCTAAGGGATCGCTAAATGGCTAACAGCAAAGTAGCTCTTTTGTTATTTCCAATATACAACGTGTTTTCCTAGAAAGTGCTTGGAAAGGGAAGAATAGAATAGAGGAAGGAAAATGGAGAATTACTATGGGGTTTTCAGTATGTGTGCATGTGGGTATGTATGTGTAAACAAATACACATGTATGTGTGTGTGTGTATGTGTACAACCCAGCCAACTTTTTTCATGCTCTAAGAAGGACTTCTGCTGGGAGAAGCCACTTCTGTAGTTAGTGCTGCTGCCAACTGAACTACCATTATTCTTTCAATTTGCTTCAATTTTTCTTGTCTCATTCTTTGTGGAAAATGTTTTACCTTCTCCCCTGTACCCATCCTCATCTCCACCTATGAAACCCTACCCAGTCGACAAGGCCAGGTTCAATTTCCACTTTCATTTCATATTCCTTCCATCTCTTCTGAGGCCTTTACATACTGTACATACAGTGTCAATCTCTTCTAGCCCTGTATTTGAGTGGTTTGTGCTTCTTTTTAAAAAATATTTTATTTATTTTTAGAGAGAGGGGAAGGGAGAGAGGGGTGGGGAGAGAAACATCAATGTGTGGTTGCCTCTCACATGCTCCCTACTGCAGACCTGGCCTGCAACCCAGGCATGTGCCCCGACTGGGAATTGAACCAGCTACCTCTTGCTTCACAGGCCAGCACTCAATCCACTGAGCCACACTAGCCAGGGCTGTGCTTCTTTTCTGATAGCAGAACTGCCAAATAAAATTGTTCTTCTTGTGCCTTACATAAAGGTGGCTGGCTGCAGGGGCAAATAGGGGCTGAAATACACCTGACAATCAATGCTTGGAGGGAGCACAATTTCTAATTTACACAAAAACACAGGGTATGCCAGCAGCTTTGCCAGTGACATTAACATCTTCTTGAGGACAGGAACTAGATCACGAACACCTTGTGTCTCCCTAGCACTTTGACCAGGGCTTGCTGGAGGCCTTGTTGTAGGCATCAAATGTGACCCCCCCCCTCTGTCCACCACCCCCTCAGTCTCTCCATCTCCCCCTCCCTCTCTCTCTTCCTCTGATGATTAATTTTATGTGTCAACTTGACAGGGATTAAGGATGCCCAGACAGCTGCCAAAACCTTATTTCCTAGGTATGTCTGTGAGGGTGTTTCCAGAAGAGATTAGAATTTAAATTGTGAAGATTAATAAATAGAAACCTCATTTACATTGGACTTGGGAGGGCCTGTAGGAGGAGTTCACACACCCTCTCTCTCATCACTAATTACCCCAGACAGGAAGAGACCTACTTTCTATCTCCAACAGCAAGGTGTTTTTCTACTCTACTACTCCAGCAGGAAGACTATCTGCTCATCCTACAACCACTCAGCCAATGAAAGAATGTTATAACTCAGCCAGTGAAAGCCACTACACTTTGAACTTCCAGTTTTCTCTAATGGACTCTGTTTACAACAGCCCCTCTGAACTCCCTCTTTCCTCCATAAAAGAACATTCTTCTTTTTTGTTCTGTGGACTTGCACATGGTTCACCATTAGACCACTTATCCAGAATTGCAATTCTTTGTTGTTCCTGAATAAACCCATTTTGTTGGAGAAATATCTGGCTCTTTATTTGTTTATGACCAACAGAAGATCAATTCATTATTCAATCCACTCAGGACCCCAATAAAACAAAAAAGGCAGGTAAAGGGTGAATTCTCTCTCTCTTTCATTGAGTGGAGATGTTCACCTTCTCCTGCCATCAGACACTGGAGCTCTTGGTCCTTGGGTCTTTGGATGTGAATTATACTGCCAACTTTTCTCATTTTCCATCTTGTAGATGGCATAGCATATCTCAGCCTCCATAATCACATGAGCCAATTCCTATAATAAATCTTCTTTTATATATCTATATGTATTTTATCGGTTCTGTTTCTCTGGAGAATCCTAACATGCTTTCTCACCCACTATATCCAATTATTCACCCTTTTTTGTTGATTCTACCTCTTAAATAATCTCTCTAATCCACTAAGCATTTCTCTCTATTTTCCTGGCTGCCCCCCCTAGGGTATTGTCGTCATCTTGCTGAGAATTCAGTACAAATTCAATAGAAAAAGTTTCTCAGCCTCCTGCCTTGCTTCCTTCCTATATAGGATATGTATATATATAGGATATATATCCTACATATTCTCACAGCTACCATATAATCTAAAATATAAAAATGATTATGTCAAACCCAATTGCCATGCCTTTATGATCTATTTCTGCTCCAGCTTTATCTCTCACTCCCCCACACCCACTACTTCCCTACCCTGAATTGCCTAATCATTCCATTCCTCAAGGGCCTTATGTTTTCATTTTGTCAATACTTTCCTTTCTGTTTAGAATTTCTTGCTGCTAGCTCCTGTCTTTAACTGGATAACTACTATTCATTTTTCAGGTCTCTCTCTCTCTCTCTCTCTCTCTCTCTCTCACACACACACACACACACACACACACACACACACACTCACACAGTACTTTCCTTATTACACTGTGTTACAATTGTCCACTTATGTCTCTGTCTTCTCCACCAGACTGTGTGCTCTCAGAGGGAAGAAAGCATGTTCATCTTATTTATGGTTATTTCCCTCTCCCATCTCCTCCCACTGTGCCTGTACACAGCAGGAGCCCATTATTGTTTGCTGAGTGAATACTTGAACTCCAGAGACTCATTAACTCTCATTCAAGGAGAACTTTTGAACACATAATTACATGGTGCCACTGATAATTTTAACTTTCTAATAAGGAAGAATTTTTTTAAAGGATTGGCTGTGTTTCATCAGCAATGAGGATAATGATGTATACCTAGGTGTACTAATTCAGATATGCAGATCAAAACAAAGACTGTGTGTTCAGGGGGAAACAGCTAGCCATGACTGGTGTAGCTCAGTGGGCTGGGCATCATCCAACAAACTTAAAGGTCTTTGGTTTGATTCCCTGTCAGGGCACATGCTTGGGTTGAGGGCCAGGCTCCTGGTTGGGGGCATGTGAAAGGCAACTTATTGGTGTTTCTCTCCTTCTTTCCCCTCCTTTCTCCTCTCTCTAAAAATAAATAAAAAATAAAATATCAAAAAACAAATAAACAAAACATCCCTGCACTGTTTGAATTTAGACAGGGCATCTACAAAATCCCTCCCATTTCAGCTTTCTTTTAACTGTTGTTTTTTTTTTAGTGGCTATGTTTTTTTTTTCCCCCTGCTTTAGTGGTGGTTATTTTTCCCTATGGTTTAAAATGATTTCAGCTAAAGTTGCATTTATGAAAATCCCCAACCACATGTGTTCTCCCCATAATCTGAACTCTTCCACAGCCTCTTAAATTGTTCTCATCGTGATACCTAGTGTTGCAATTATGTGGTTACACACATAAAGCTTCTTGAGGACAGGGACTGCCTTTCATTTTTGTATCCCAAGCTCCTAGCAAAGTGCTTAAGATGTAGTAGTATCTAGAGCATAGTGTTAAATGAACAGATGCAATAGATTAAAGGATTAATCTTGAGAGTAGAAAGTCATTTGTAGCTCAGACACAGACCAGGACTAAACAAACTCTAATGTATTATACAGGATGCAGTCTCTAGTCTGCTATTCCCATCAGTCACTTTTCTCTAAGTGTATATAATCCATTTTTTTCTCTAATTGGAACTTAATAGCACAAAAAGAAATGAATGTACATAAATTGAACTTCATTAAAATTAAAAACTGTCCTACAAATGTCAAAATCAAGGAAGTGAGATTACAATTCATAGAATGGGAGAAAATATTTGTAAGTCATCTATCTGATAAGGATTGAGCATCCAGAATATATAAACAACTCTTACAATGCAACAATAAAAAGACAACCTACCCAATTAATATATGGGCAAAAGATCTGAATAGATATCTCTCCAAAGATGTATAGATGGCCAACAGGCATCCAGAAAGATGTTCAACATTATTAGCCATTAAGAAAATGCAAGTCAAAACCACAATAAGATACCACTTCACACCTACTAGAATGACAATAACAATAATATAAATATAATAAATGTTGGTGACAATGTGCAGAAACTGGAACCCTCTCATGTTGCTGGTGTAAATGAAAAATGGTGCAGCTCTTTGGGAAAACAGCCTGGAAGTTCCTTAAACAATTATACATTGAGTTATGACCCACAAATTCAATTTCTAGGTACATATCCAAGAGAAATGAAAACATTCACACAAAATTCATGTGAATGATTATAGGAACATTATTTATGATAGCTAAAAAGTGGAAATAATCGTGGAAATAATCCACAAGATGTAAGTACATCATGGTGGCATATCACACTTGCTTACCTATTTCTCTATTTAGGAGTATGAGCTTTGACTGTTTATTATAATAATAATTGTTTATTATAGTATAATAGTTTATGGATAGTCATTTGTTGATTTATTAAAAATTAATTCTGTTATTGAATATTAATGTGTCATTAGCATTTAAAAACAAATATCATTTTGATAATTGTTTGAAATATTTTAAATTTAATTTTAATTGTTTTAAATACATTTTATTGATTATGCTACTACATTTGTCCCAATTTTTCCCTTTGCTTCCTTCCACCTGGTACCCCCATTCCCTCCAGCAATAACCTCTTAGTTCATATCCATGGGTTGTGCATATAAGTTCTTTGACTTCCCCCTTTTCTATACTGTTCTTAACACCCCCTGTCTACTCTGTATTTACCAATTTGTACTTCTTTTGTTGTTGTTGTTTAGTTTTTATTTCATAATCATAAACTGAACTCTGCAAACCATCTAGACTTGGAAGAGGTAAGAAAAACATGGAACCCAATGAACTGCGGTGAGGGCAGGACGATTATAGAACATTCCAAGCAGATGAGGGTGAAGGGGTGCTCTCCTGAGCTACAGTAGGAATGGTCTGGTGGTTAAGATAAAACACAAGTCAAATTTATTAGAGTTGTCTACAGTCAGTGATGGTGATCATCTTGCTGGTCTTGCCATTCCTGGACCCATCGCACTCCATGGCTGTCAAACACCCATGCCATCTTTCACCTGGCTGGGGACCACACGCTTGGCGTTCAGCTACTTGGTCTTGGCAGTGCAGATGAAAACCTGGGAACCATTTGTGTTGGGTCCAGCATTTGCCACGAACAAGATGCCAGGACCTGTGTGCTTCAGGATGAAATTCTCATCATCAAATTTCTCCCCATAGATGGATTTGCTGCCTGTGCTGTTGTGGCATGTGAAGTCACCACCGTGGCACATAAATCCCAGAATAATTCTGTGAAAGCAGGAGACTTTATAACCAAATCTTTTCTCCCCAGTGCTCAGAGTACAAAAGTTTTCTGCTGTCTTTGGAACTTTGTCTGCAAACAGCTTGAAGGAGATGCTGTCCAAAGGCTCGATGTCAGCAGTGATATTGAAGAACATAGTGGGATTGACTATGGTCTGGGCATGGGAAGGTGCAAGCTGGTGGCATCTGCAAGGCCCCAATTTGTGCTTCTTAATCCCTGTACCTTTTCCCCTCTCCTTCTCCCTCCCAATTGATAACCCTCCAAATGATCTTCATATCTATGATTCTGTTTTTGTTCTGCTTGTTCGTTTAGTTGGTTTTTAGATTCAATTGTTGATAATTGTGAATTTATTGCCATGTTAATGTTCATAGTTTTGATCTTCTTTTTCTTAAATAAGTCCCTTTAACATTTCATGTAATAATTAATGGCTTGGTGATGATGAATTCTTTTAGCTTGACTTTGTCTGCGAAGCACTTTATCTGCCCTTCCTTTCTAAATGATAGCTTTGCTGCATAGAGTAATCTAGGTTGTAGGTCCTCGCTTTTCATCACTTTGAATACTTCTTACCAATCCCTTCTCCCCTGTAAAGTTTCTTTTGAGAAATCAGTTGACAGTCTTATGGGAACTCCTTTGTAGGTAACTACCTGCTTTCCTCTTGCTGCTTTAAGATTCTCCCTCTTTAACCTTTGGCATTTTAATTATGAAGTATCTTGGGGTAGACCTCCTTGCATCCAATATGTTTGGACTCTCTGTGCTTCCTGGACATGTATGTCTATTTCTTTCACCAAACTAGGGAAGTTTTCTTTCATTATTTTTTCAAATAAGTTTTCAATTTCTTACTCTTTCTCTTCTTCTGACACCCCTATGATTCAAATGTTGGTACATTTAAAGTTGTTCCAGAGGTTCCTTACCTTACCCTCATTTTTTTTTTTTTGGATTCTTTTTCTTCTTGCTGTTCTGATTGAATATTTTTTCTTCCTGATGTTCCAAACCATTAATTTCATTCTCAGCTTCATCCACTCCACTGTAAATTTTTCTTTAGTTCACTTAGTGTAAACTTTATTTCTGCCTGGGTCTATTTTATGCTGTTGACATACCTAATGAGTTCCTTGAACATCCTGATAACCAGTGTTTTGAACTTTGCATCTGATAGATTGCTTATCACCATTTTGTTTGGTTCTTTTTCTGGAGATTTGATCTGTTCTTTCATTTGAGCCATTTTTCTTCGTCTCCACATTTTAGCAGCCTCCCTGTATTTGTTTCTGTGGATTAGGTAGAGCTGATTAGACTCCTTTTCTTAGTAGCATGGCCTAATGTAGAAAAGCACACCCATAAGTAGAAAGGGGTGGGGAGCCTAAAGTCACCTGGGTGGAGTAACCCATGTGAACCAGGTTGATAGAATCTCAGATATGTGGCTCTGTGTGAGTGAGGGCTCAAAAAAGGGACAATGGCTGCTGCCTGTACTTTGGAGTTTTGTCCAGGAGGAAGCTTTGCCCCAGCACTTGCTCTGATGCCAGACACTTCAGTTTCTCCTTGTACATCACTAGTGCCCTTTAAGCTGCTGCCCCAGTGCTGGTGCCCAGAGAGAGTGAGTCTGCATAAGTCATAGTCCATTGAGGATGCTTTAAGAGGAGATACCTGTGAATCTTGCAGTTTCTTCCACTACCCACACTCCTGCTGGTTTTTGCAGCCAGAAGTTATGGGGACTTAGCTCCCTGGCACTGGAACCCTGGGCTAGGTAGTCTGGTGTGATGCTGGGATCCCTCACTCCCTAGATATCCCTCTGATTTTTACCCACCACATATGGGTGTGGGACTGCTCATTCCATGTCTCTGCCTCTCTGCGTCTCTGCATCTCCTTCCCTCCTACCTGTTTGAATAAATGTGACTTCTTTAATTCCTTGGTTACCAGGCTTCTCTACAGCTCAATCTTCTCACAGTTCTGGGTGACAGCTGTTTTGTAGTTTAGTTGTGATTTTTGCTGTAGTTGTGTGAGGAAGTGAGCATGTTTACCTACACCTCCATCTTGACTAGAATTGTTCAAAAATCTTAAAGAATGAGTGTATAGTAATTGTATTCTCCAGAATAATTTTTCTAACAACTTGTCAAAATCTATAAATTTTTTCTCTGTGGCTTTCATTTGTACTGCATTAAATTTATGTATAAACCTAGCTACATTTATAGTATTTGATATCTCAAGCATTTTTTCTTCTCAGTAAATAGCATCATTTATGCATGTCTTCCTCTGCTTTTTCCACTAATATTTTATAATTTTCTTTCAATATTTTTCTCTCAAATTGAGTGAATAACTAAGTATTTAATATTTTGTCATTGCTGTGAATCTTCTTTTTTGTTATATTGTCTACCTTTGTGTCCCTTATTAGTGATACAACTGAGTTTTGTCAGTTATATTACTTTGTTCAACATATTAATTTTTAATGAATTGTATATTGATGACAGACTTCTTTATATAATCCTGTCATTTTAGAGAAGTAGTATTTCTATTTCTTTCATATATTTATAACTCACTTCTTTTTCTTCTTCAATCTCATTTTACCATAACTTTAATTTAGCCTGATGAGAGAGATATCGTGTCATATTTGTGTTTTTAATAGGGTGTCTCCAGTGTCTGACTCTTGATTTTAGGTTTGTATAATTATTCTGTTAAGAAAGGAAATTTCCCATGCCTTTTTATTTTGTTTAACCAATGGAAGGCTTAAATATTAAGAAATGTCTTCTTACCATCTTTTGAAATATTAGGCCTCAGCTCAAAGATCCCCAGACAGGCCTTTCTTGATACCCTTATCTAATGTGACCACTCACCTATGGTCACATTCTAATATATCACTGTCTTATATTCTTCAGAGCACTTGTCACCATATGAACCTATTCTAGTGAGTTATTGCCTTACTTACCTCTCTCCCCCATGAAAATGGAAGCTCTGAGAAAGCGAAGTTTTTTGCCGATCTTGTTCACTATTGTAACCCCAGTGTCTAGAACAGTGCCCGATACATACTAGGCACTCAATTTGTATTTTATGAAGACATAAATAGATATAATTTTTAGAGTTCATACATTAAGGTGATATCTTATGTTGAAAGTGTTTTTAAGGTTATAACATTTTTATATCTAGCTCACAGCTGTTTTGTTGTATTGTATTCTTTTTGTTGTCATATTTTTTTGAACGTTTTTGTGCCCATGTTCATAAAACTAAGTTATAATTTTATTTCTTGATAGTGTTGTTTTTAAGCATCTATATAAAAATATACTTGCTTCATAAAACAAATTTGGTAGTATATCCCAGGGGTGTCAAACTCATTTTCACAAGGCGTCACATCAGCCTCGCAGTTGCCTCCAAAGGGCCAAATGGAATTTTACGACAGTATAAATGTAACTACTGCTTAACAGTTAAGGAAGAGTTTGGCACTGCCTCTGGGTAGAAACAAGGTGCTGGGCAGGATAAAACAAGGTGAAGGGCTGGATTTGGCCCACAGGCCTTGTGTTTGCCACCTGTGGTATATCCTTTTCTGTACTTTTGGATAGAGTGCTTAATTAGAAGGATTGTTTCTTGGCAAAATTCTCCAGCGAACCAATCAGAGCCAGGAATTCGATTTTATATTATTTTATTTATATTTATTTTTTCTTTCAGCTTTATTGAGGTATAATTGAGCATATTATTTTAACATGCTTTTCATATTGTTTTCTCTGTGAATAGTCCATTAAAACTAACTTTCCTGCATATAGCTGGTATTGTCTATACCTCTATGAATAGAACTTCATTCATAGCTACTCAGTTATCTGTTTCAGTAGCATGTAACTGAGAACGATACCTCATTCAACTAAAATATTCATTCATTCAACAAAATAATTTTTGAATCATTGCTCCTAAGAAATGAATCAGGCACAGTCTCCATTCTCATGGACTCCATAGCCATATTGCAGAAGGTGCAGGTTAGTCTCTGTTTGTGGCCCCCTCAGTTCCACTCCATTCATACTCTGCTCTTCTCTGCACTGCTCTGTGCCTTGGGACGTTGACTCCATGGACTTAGTTACCAAGGCTCACCTGCCATCTGGCTTCAGGTAAGATTTCATCTTTGGAAGGAATAGCAGCAAATGAGAAGTCCTGAGGCATGAGAGATTAGTGTGTTTATTCCCCTGGCTTCTGCATCCCAGGCTGTGCTTGGTGGTGGCTTCATTCTCCTACCTATTATCACAACTCCTGCCAGGCAGCCCTTCTCTTACAGCTCTAGTTCTTGCCATGTTCCCCTAACACCATTCCTGCTCCTTGCCCTTTAGTACTGGGAAGATATTGCCTTGGTCCTGTTGGTGGCTCCATGGTGCTTCAGCCTCCCTTGTTTGTTTCCTTAATTCTGAGAGTATTATTACAAATAGTACCTTTACTAGTCTCTTCAATAAGACCTTTTGGGGTGTGCCATCTGTTTCCCAACAGCAGCCTGGTTAATACAATAAGACAGACATATAAATATATGATTAAAATATAGTACAATAAATGTTTTCATAGGGATATATGCAGGGTGCTACAGAAACAGAGAAGGGCACACAACCATAAGTGTTTTGAATTTCTCTTCTATTTGTTATTAAACACTTTTGGTCTTATGTATGATAAATAGTTGAATAATTTGTCAAAACCCCCACTTTTTTCATCTCTGATTTATTCTTTATTTTGTATTTTTCTTTTTTTTATAAGTCATTTGGCCAAAAATTCTAATAGTTCAATGAAACAACTATTAGTTTGTTCACCAAATGTCCCTTTGTATCTTTTCTATTTTTATGACTTTTATTTGGCTTTTCTATTTCTATATTTTGGGGGTTGCTTTCCCTTTAAAGGGATTCAGAGATGTTTGTTATATTTCTCTGACTCTCTGTTTCTTATGTATTGATACAGACATTTACACTGATAAGTTCTTTATTCATATACTGGCAGCATTATCAAATTATTTATTTATAGTTTCATTTTATTTATTTTTAAAATTTATTTTATTGACTTTATTGGGATGACATTGATTAATAAAATTTATAGGTTTCAGCCATAGAATTCTACAATACATCATTGATGCATTGTATTATGTCTTTACTACCCCAAGTCAAGTCTTCTTCTATCACCATTTATCCCTCTTAACCTCTTCTACCTCCCCCTAACCTCCCTTCCCTGTCATTTTCATATTGCATTTCCTCCTTCACCTGGGAGTATCTTCAGAGAGTTTTTAACATTTTACATTGTTGTTTATTATTTACTTCCATTCTTACTGTATATATTCTAATGTTATTTCATTATAGTCTGAGAATGTGCTACATAGAATTTTTTATATTTTAAAAATTATTTTTCTGCATTTTCTGTTTATGACCAATGTTTGTGACATTTCTGTATTAACTACAAATAACGTGTCTTTTATGCCCTGACCACAAAGTTGTCTCCATGTGGTAATGTTGTTCAGGTCAGTGTGACTCTTTTAAAAACCTATTTCAGCCCTTGCTTTCCTCACCAGGTGCCACAACCTAAGGGACTTCTTGGAGCTTACCCTTTAAAAAAAAAAATCTGAACAACTAATCTGACTCAAACCTCAAACATTGTCCTGTTCTGTTTTCTGGCAGCAGTGGATGGGGGAGTTGCTTGTTTGCTTTTTTGTACTCTTTTAGCCATTGATTTTGTTTTTCCTTTTCTATTATGATGTCTTTGCCTGGCCCTTTGGAATTAATGAAGAAATGAATGTGTCTTTCTTCCCTTTGACAACTTTATTTGCTCTTCTCACTCTTCTTCAACTTAAGGCCATTTTAGGTAATGTGTCTCCTAGTTGCATCTGACCTTTAGCCTTGTAATGAACTCATGGACAAATGCTGCCTTATTTTCTATGTTTGATTTTAATTATTTGTTCTTCGCCTCTCTGCAACAAAGATGGCTAGTTCATTTGTCAAGAATAACCCTGGCAATCCAAGATAGCAACAGAGTATGTAGAAGTTACGCTTACCTCCTCCTAGGACCAAACTTGAAGTGCAACTAAAATATAGAGCAATCAACCTGAATAACTAGCTGAGGAGTAGCTGAACAGAAGTGTTATAACCAAGGATTTATGGAAGAACCCACATTGAGACTGATAAAAAGCACAGAGATGGAAAAAGGCCTAGCCCCATTCCCACTGGTGGCAGTTCAGATTCCAAAGGGATATCTCAGCTGCAAGTGTTCCCCCATGAAAAGCATGGGGTCTCAATCCCATGCTGAGCTTCCCAGCCCAGAGCACCAGAGCCAACAAGAGGTGCCTACATAATATCTGGCTGTGAAAAATCAGTGGGGTTTCTGTCTGCAAGGGAGAAACAGGAGTCTACTAGAGATCCAGGAGATATCTTAAAGAGTCAAGGTACAAAATGTCATTTGTAACCACTTATCCTGGGCTTTGGCAGAGGGAGGGGCAGAGTGCAATAGTGTTTTGTGAGGAGAGACCAGGGTTTGTGGCTCCCGGAAGAGAGCTAATGAGACATCCACCAGTGTCCCTGTGCTGTGTCATTCTCCCACAACTCAGATGCTACCTTTTTTGAGCTGAGCACTCCCCTCCATATAGCATCAGCTTGAGGGAATGCAATAACTTCATCCTCCAGATTCCCTGTAGTCCCACCCTACAGAGCTCATGCCCTGTGCAGGAGTCAGCTTCCTAGGCCAGGGTTGTAGAGGTATGAGTGGACCTGGAATAATACATCGGTGACTGAGTTGTGTGGCTCTGGGTTATGGGCATAACCCTACTTTATCCTGAGCAGGACCAAGGTCTCCCCCTTACAGAGATCCACTAGACTTACCTTCTGGACTCTTGGTGGCTTTACCCTCTGGACTCCCAGAAGCCCCCCTCACAACTCCTGGAAGCTCTACCCTGCTGGCTTCTAGCTCTCCACGAGGTCTAGGCAGAATTGAGGCTAGACTGAGTGGTGTAGCAATAGGAAAGAGGCCATTTTTCTCTCATACACATGACCAGTGCAGAGCCGTTCCTTCACATGGCCAAATTTTGGTTTGTTTGGGCCTGATAAACTTGGCTGGCCTAACTCAGTCAACTCTCTGAGACTTCATGCCACTACAAAGGTCTGTGGACAGCTGGTTCATGGCACCCAGCCTTCGTATATGCTGGCACTTTTTCTGAGTGGCCTCAAACCCAACACTGGTACCAAGATTTAACCTGTATCAATCTAGTGAACACCATTCTACCCTGCCTGGTAAATCACTGAGAACCTACCTCACACAACTTGAATCCTGCCAGAGGCTTTTTCAGTGACTGAGCATAATAGGTATCCAGCAGGTGGAGGCAGATCTTGGGGTCCTTTGGGCCTTTTTGCTGACTTGCCACCAGGCTCAGTGCTGGTGGAAGCTGACCTTGGTAAAATATTAATAAAATATAAAGAACAACTACATGACAATAAATTGGACAATCTAGAAAAAAAGGATAAATTCCTAGAAACAAAATCTGCCAAAATTGAAGCAAGAAGAAAAGGAAAATATGAACAGATAGATTACAATGAATGAAATTGAAGCTGTAATTAAAAAAACTGCCAACAAACAATATTCCTGGACTGAGTGGCATTATGAGGGAATTTTATCAAACATTCAAAGAGCTAACACGTATCTTTCTCAAACTATTTCAGAAATTCAAGAGAAAGGAAGACTCTTAAAGTCATGTTACAAAGCCAGAATTATGCTAATTCCAAAGCCAGATAAAAACAGTCAAAGAAAGAAAATTATAGGTTAATATTTCTGATGAGCATAGATGCAAAAAATCTCAACTAAATATTAGCAACCCAAATCCAAGAAATTTCTGGTAAAGATGGCAGCACAGGTAAACATGGCTCATCTCCTCATACAACCACATCAATATTAGGACTAAACTGTAAAACAACCATCACTAAGAATGATTAGAATTAGAGTTGAATGGAAGTTTGACAACTACAGAATTAAAGAAGCCACATCCATGCAGACTGGTAAGAGGGGCAGAGATGTGGGATGGGCTGGTCCCACATCTACATATGGAAGATAAAAATTTGGGAGGGATATTTCAAGAATGAGGAGTTCTATCCACACACCAGGCCCCCAGTGCAGGGTTCTTGTGCCAGGAAGACAAGTCCCCATAACTTCTCGCTGCAAAAACCAGTGGGGATTGAATCAGTGGAAGAAACTTCTGGAGTCCCAAGCAGTTCCCTCATACACAGATTTACCCAGACTCACTTCCCCTGAGCTGCAGCACTCAGGTAGCAGCTTGAAAGGCACCAGTGGCATAGAGGGAGAACTGAAGTATTTGGCATCAAGGTGGGAGCTGGGGACCAGCTTTTTCCCAACTAAAGGAGGGCAGAGGCCATTATTGATTTTCTGAGCCCTTCCCCTACAGACCCACAGAACCTGCAGGTGGGATCCATATCTGAGACTCCATCAACCTGTCTAACACTGTTTGACTTGCCCTGGAGATCCTTGACCCAATTTATGGGCTCATTCAAAGTGTGAACAGTGGCTTTTCCATATGAATGTCTGGTCTTGGCTCATGAATCTCAACTTCCCAAATCCTATCAAACAAGCAACAGTCAGTAAGCCTGAAGCCCCCATACCTCTTGCTAAGTGCTCCCTGGCCTGGCACAAGCAGCAGCCATACTAAATTCACAGCTTAGCTTCGCCTGGGAATCTTCAAGTCCAGCACAAATTGCAGCCATCTGTAGATTGATAATGAAGTATCAGAAAGGGAAATTAAGAAAGCATTCACATTTATAATTGCATCAAAAAATACCTCGAAATAAATTTAACCAGGGAGGTAGGAGAACTGTACTCAGAATATTATAGGACTCTGAAGAAAGAAATTGAAAAAGATACAAATAAATGGCAGTATACACCATACTAATGGATAGGAAGAATTGTTAAAATGTCCATACCACCCAGAGCAATCTATAGATTTAATGTAATTCCTATCAAAATACCAGTGGTACATATCACAGAACTATAATAAATAATCCAAAAATTTATATGGAACCACACAATACTCAGAATAGCCACACCAATCTTGAGAAAGAAGAAGTAAGTTTTAGGAATCACACTACCTGTTATCAAACTATACTACAAGGGTACAATAATCAAAACAGCATAGTACTGGCATAAAAACAGACATATGGATCAATGGAACAGAATAGAGAGCCCAGAAATAAACTCACACCTGTATGGTCATTTTATATTTTACAAAGGAGGCAAGAACATACAATGGGTTAAAGACATTCTATTCAATAAAAGTGTTGGAAAAATTGGACAGATACATGCTAAAAATAAAATTAGACCACCTTTTTACATTACATACAAGAATAAACTGAAAATGAATTATAGGCTTAAAAGTAAGATTCAATACCATAAAAATCCTAGAAGACAACAGGAGCAAAAAGTCACATTTTTTTTAGTAATATTTCTTTCTGAAATACCTCCTTGGGCAAGGGAAACAAAATAAGAATAAACAAATGGGACTACATCAAACTAAAAAGTTTTTGCACAGCAAAAGAAACCATCAACAAAACGAAAAGACAACCCACTGAATGGGAGAGCATATTCACTGATGATACATATGATAAAGGGTTTATATCCAAATTTTATAAAGAACTCATACAACTCAACACCAAAAAGCCAAAACAATCCAATGAAAAAAGTAGATAAAGGATCTAAATAGACACTTCTCCAAAAAGGACATATGGATGGCCAATAGACATATAAAAAGGTGCTCAACATCACTAATCATCAAATCAAAACCACAATGAAATGTCATCTTACACCTGTCAGAATGACTGTCATCAATAAATCAACAAACAAGTGTTGGAGAAGATGTGGAGAAAAAGGAACACTAGAGCACCCTTGGTGGAAATGCAGATTGGTACAGCTATTGTGCAAAACATTATGGAGGGTCCTCAAAAGATTTAAAAGGAAACTACTTTATGACCCAGTGATTTCACTTCTGGGTATATATCTGAAGAAACTTAAAATATTCATTTGAAAGAATATGTGCAGCCCTATGTTCATTGCAGCATTATTTACAATAGCCAAGGTATGGAAGCATCCTAAGTGCCCATCAATAGACGATGGAATAAAAAGTAGTGGATATATTACTCATCCATTAAAAAGAACAAAATCTTTCCATTTGTTACAACATGGATGGACCTAGAGTGTATTATGTTAAGTGAAATAAGTCAGTCAGAGAAAGGGAAATACCACATGATCTCACTTATATGTGGAATGTAAAGAACAATATAAATGAACAAATGAAACAGAAACAGACTCACATATACAAAGAATAGACTGGTGGTTGCTAGACAGGAGGGAGTTTGGGGGACTGGGTGAAAAAGTTGAAGGGATTGAGAAGCAGGGATTAGAAATTACAAAATAGTCATAGGTTTGTGAAGTACAGCATAGGAAATATAGTCATTAATATTGTAATAATTATGTATGATATCCATTGGGTACAGGAAGTATCAGGGGGAACACTTTATAAATTATATGATTGGCTAACCACTATGCTATACAACTGAAACCAATACAAAATGTAAACTGTAATTTAAAAATTAAAAAAAAAATAAAAAATAAGGAATAACCCTGTTCCCTCTTGCATATTGTGGAATTGTTTCTGGGAGATGGCTGTAAAACCAGAGACTAATTTTCCCAGCTGCCTTTGCATCTAGGTATAGTCACGTTCTCTCCAGTGGAATGTGAGCTTATATGGTCTGTATTACTTCCAGACTGGGGCTTTTGAGAAGTGGTGGGGTTTTCCGCTCTTCCTTTTCTGATGTCCAGGAGCAGAGGACTCTGGGGTCCTATGAGAATGGTGGAAACTCAGAATGGAAGCAACTTGGTCTCTTAATTATTACAGGAGGAAAAGAGGTGCTCACCAACCAGGAACATCCACATTCTAGCATTCAGTCAGTGAAAGCATCTAATGTGTTAAACAACTAAAATGCTGCTGTTTATTTTGATTACCAAAGCTAGTATCACTAATAATATTCTTTGAAATGTCCTATCTCAAATAATTAAGATTTCTAGTTAAATTTAATGGAATCCTTTCTTCTGATATATCTGTCAATTTTATTTTAATTGTATGCTGTTGATTTGTAGTTAGAGATATAATAAAATCAGAATATTAGGTTTTGTTAACTTTTTGTCATGGTTTTCTTATTTAACCAGCTATCGTTTTGCAATGATATCTATTTTGTCTTATATTTTTAGGGATCACTGTTTTACTGGCATTTCCATAAACTATAATAGACCTTAAACCATCTCTTAACCTTGGATAAGTGTGTGCATTTTTATTTGATATATCTTGTGAGTGATAAGATGTATTTTTCAAAAGTCATTCTCTCACTCTCTTTTTTAGATGAGAATCCATTCTTATAATGGATATTCTGCCAGTATGATTAGGTGAAAGGAATACTGCATTTAGATCCCAGACCCATCCAAGTCCTACTTCCATCATTCAATAGGTGTGTGACCTACAGTAAGTCTTCTACTCTCTTTGGACCTCAATCTTCTTATCTGTTAAATGTAAGTCAAATATTACAGGATTGCTTTGACTATTAGCAATTACAGGATTGCTTTTGATAAAACAAAAATGTGAAATGTTCCTCCTGAACTCTGTTGACAATTTGTTTCAGTTTTTCTAGAAATTAAAGTACATTGCTTTCTGAAAGAAATCTCAGTTTGGTTGAATCCCTGTGATGACAGTTCCAATTCATTTAGTTTTTCATAGATTTCGCTTCATGATTTTTCTTCTCCAGAGCGTGAATGGCAAGATTTAGTAGTATGCTTTAAATATTATCTTTATTTCCCTTGGGCAGCTCAATAATATCTTTCATCTTTTTATTTTTTTAATTTTTACTTTTCATTGTTGTTCAAGTACAGTTGTCTGCATCCCCCCCACTACTCCCCCCACCCAGCCTATTTTTCAAATTACATTTTATTGATTATGCTATTATAGTTGTCTCAATTTTTTTCATTAATTTTTCAAAAAGTTTCCAACTTTCTCTTCTCCTTCTCTCTTTCTCTTCTCCTTCTGACACCACTATGATGCGAATTTGGAATGCTTGAAATTGTTCCAGAGGCTCCTTACACTATCCTTTATTTTTTTGTCTTCTCTTTTCTTCTTGTTGTTCTGACTGATTGATTTTACTTCCTTATGTTCCAAATCACTGATTTGATTCTCGGCTTCATCTACTCTACTGTTGTTTTCCTGTAAATTGTTCTTTATTTCACTTAGTGTAGCCTTTGTTTCTGACTGGATCTTCTTTATGCTGTTCAGGTCCTCGCTAGGTTCCTTGAGCATCCTTATAACCAGTGTTTTGAATTCTGTGACTGACAGATTACTTATCTCCATTTTGTTTAGCACATTTTCTGCAGTTTTGATCTGTTCTCTCATTTGGGCCATGTTTCTTTGTCTCCTTATTTTAGCAGCCTTCCTGTGTTCATTTCTATGTATTAGTTAGAGCTGCTATGACTCCCTGTCTTGGTAGCATGGACTAATGTAGTAGGTGTCCTGTAGGGTCCAGGGCACATCCTCCCCTATCACCCAAGCTGGGTACTTGAAGTGTTCCTTTCATATGGGCTGAGTACACCCTCCTCTTGTAGTTGAGCCTTGGTTGCTGTTGGAAGATCAATGGGAGGGATTTACCCAGGCCAGTCAGCTGCAAGGACTGGCTCTGACCACTGACCACCAACATCTGCCCTCCATGGAGGATCAGCTGTGCAGGGGCAGGGATGATCCTCCAATGTGGTCTGTAGCTGTCCACTGGGTGCACAGGCTCTGGGGTTCTCGGGTGGTGCAGGCCAAGGTCAGTCCCCACCTGTGTTCTGCCAGGGGCCATCCTGCATAAGCTATGAAGCAATCTGAGATGGCTGCTACTTGTGCTGGGCTTGGAGATTCCCAGGCAAAGCCAAGCTGTGAATCTAGGCTGGCTGCTGCTATTGCCAGGTCTGTGGCCAATTAGCAAGGGGTACAGGGGCTGGGGCTCACTGTTGCTTGTTTGAAATGATTTAGGATTTTGTTGCAAATCATGAGCCAAAACCAGCCATTCACATGGAAAAGCCACTGTTAACAGTTTGGGTTGGCTGGTAAGTGGGTGGGACAGAGCCTCAGGGGATCTGCAGGGAAGGGCAAACAGTGCTAGCCAGGTTCATAGAGTCTCATGGCACCAGCCTGCTGGCTCTTTTGGGGGAGGCCATGAAAATGGACAATGGCCTTTGCCCTTCTTCCTGTCTGGGAGAAAGTTCTTTCCCAGCTTTCACCTTGATGCTGGACACTTCAGTTCCTCTCTTAAGGCCCCTGCTGACTTTCAAGGTATATTCCAGTGGTGCTGCATCTCAGAGGAAATGATTCTGAGTAAGTCCCTGTATTGGGTGCTTTAAGAGGAATTAATTGCTTGGGACTCCAGAAGTTTCTTCCACTGATTCAATCCCTGCTGGATTTTGCAGCCTGAATTGTTTTTTAATTTTTATTTTATTTTTTTAGAGAGAGGGGAAGGGAAGGAGAAAGAGAGGGAGAGAAACATCAATGTGTGGTTGCCTCTCACGTGGCCCCCCACTGGGGACCTGGCCCGCAACCCAGGCATATGCTCTGACTGGGAATCGAACCACGACCCTTTGGTTCACAGCCCGTGCTCAATCCGCTGAGCTGCACAAGCCAGGGCTGGAGCCTGAATTTATGGGGACTTGTCTTCTTGGCACTGGAACCCTTGGTTGTGGGGCTGGGACTCCTCACTCCTGAGATATCCCTCCCAAATTTTAATCCACCACACATGGATATGGGACCAGCCTATTCCCCATCTCTGCCCCTCCTACCAGTCTGGATGAATTTAGTTTCTTTAATTCTGTAGTTGTCAGACTTCCATTCAACTTAATATCTGATGGTTGTGAATGATGATTGTTCTATAGTTTGGTTGTAATTTTGATGTGGTTGTGCAAGGAGGTAAGCAGTGTTTACTTATACTTCCATCTTGATTGGAAGTTAATCTATTATATTGAATAATGTCTTTCATCTTAAAGTGGAAATATTCGATATGTAAGTAGCAGGATTTGAATCCAGATTTTCTGAATTTTAAATCCAGAACTCTTTCCAGTGCATTAGAATTGCTAGTAGAAGATGAGACATTAACTTCCCACTTCATCTCTCATTACCACCACCATTAAAACAAAACCACAAAACCAATGACCATTTACATGACTCAAAAAACTGTGAAAGGTGTGGTAGGTGGTTTAGGGCCATTGAGGTTTTATTGAATTCCATGATTTTTCCCCTTCAATTAACTTGGTAATCCCTAGATATAATAGCTCTCTGGATGATTAAGAGATTTGGAAACAATGATACAAGATAAGTCATCTGGGAGACAACCTTATAATGCTGTTGATTCATTATATAATTGTCCTATGCCTGAATGTTGGTGGTACCAAACACTGCTTTGTTGTTCTCAGAAACTCTGAGAGAGCAACTCTGGCACAACATCTTTTACTTCCCAGAGAAAATATAGCTTTCAATGAGCAATCCAATTGCGGGTTTTGGAAGAACGTTTTCTGGGGACAGAATGAGTATCCAGTGTTGTGGTTTTGCAGTGAGATCCATAATTGTGTGTTCCCAAGGGAAGAGGTTCAAGAAGGGCCTCTCGGAGAGAAATTGCAGTCTTTCTCTGTGGCCCAAGTATGATCATGGGAGCTGAAAACTAGATGTATGAAAAGACTAGTGCCAGGCCTGGTCTTCTAAAAAGACAATCACTTGCCTGGTGTACTCTAAGGAACATCAGAAAAGCCCCCCTCATTACATACTGTCCCCCCACCACCACTGATTCCAGCAACTTAACCTGGGTATTTTTCCATTAAGCATTGACATCTTTAAAACATAAATCACTCTGGTACCAGTGGGGCAGCATAAAGTGAATTTAAGGAAAAATCCTGTCAAGTGGAATGAGGAAGTAGGAGTGGACATCACAGGCCAAAAAGCTGCTAGGTCCTATTATCATGGCCTCCACCTCCATGCATGATCAAAGGGAAACTGTTTATGGCAGGAAACTGCTGAAGTGGTCATAGAAGTCATCAACAACAAGGACTGACTAAAACCAGATCAATCCAAGATGGAGGAAAAATGGACTGGAGACAGACCCCAAAGTTCATTATACTATCATTATAATGAAAACTGACATGACAAGTAGAAGGGGCTGGTGGGGGTGAATGCCTTGAGAACACCATGATACTTCCTTAATAGACCATATTAAGAGCAAGACCCTGCTCCCATCCAGGAGGCAGAGTCAGTATTTGGCACCACAAAGCTTTGAAACAACCCACCTTTGGAAATACATAAAATCCCAAGAACTGACTGACGATGTGAGTTGGTCCATGTCTACTTGGTTGTGTATTTTCACTTCCTTCAGAGGGGTGCCCCTGTCCAGGCCTCTCTCTTTGTCTCTACCTGAATAAAACTTGCTTTCATTCTCATTGTGACTCATTTTTGAAATCTTTTCTGTATGAATCAAGAACCTGGAGGTCCTGGGTTGTGCTGAGCAGGGCCAACCCATGGCATGTAACCCATCTAGTGACACCAAGTACCTGTTAAGCTGCTAGCTAGCTCCTCCACATGAATGAGTTTCTCAGATCCCTTTCCTTTCCTTTCTGACCCTAGAAGCAAAGCCTTAATTGCTTTTGGAGGAAGGGTGGGATGGCAATGCAGTGGGAGCTATTACCTGCCCTATTCACATTTTCCCTAGTCATTTTGGACCTGGTTCCCTTGGTGTTGTTAGAAAGTTCCTCTGCATATCATCTGCTCTGCAAAGGCTTTGGGGGTTCCTGGAGCCTTGGGTCTCATCAGGAGTCCTGGAAGCCTTTGAAGGAGATGTTCCTTGTGGCAGGGCTTGTTCAAGGCCCTCAATGGATCCTGGTCTAGGAATGCCTGCCATGGTTCTGGTAGAGGTAGGTGGGAGGTGGCCCTCTGGCTGGGGATCTGGAGCTGGTACTGCTCCCCCTCAGGCTGGGGCTGCCTTTCTATCTCCTCTCCTGCTCATTCACAGAGGGAGAGCCCCTTGCTCTAGGGAAGAAGAGGCTCTTTTGGCCTTGTTTGATGGAGCTGGCTGCTGAGGAGGGGAATGTGCCAGGAAATGAAAGACAAATGTTTAAATTCCAAAGGGGAAGGGTGGAGCTCAGAAGGAAATCACTGACTTATGTATATTATGTCATGTATAAAAGAAAAAAATGTTACCTGACTCACAGCTGGCTGAGGAGAGAAAGGAAATGGGCATGTTGCTGGGGGAGAAGAGCTTCTCTGTCCTAGCTCCTAAGAAACAAGGGAAGCAGGTTTGTGTAGATTCCTACCGAATTCCTATGGCTTGAGCCTTCTTGGGCCATTATACTGCCAGGGAGGGCCTGAGGCCAAATTATGAAGCAGGTAGATAGAGCTGAGCTTTGTTGTTCCCCTCCTCACCACTGGACTCAGTTCTCATCTCAAATATCTCTCCCTTTCTCTGTCCCTTCACCTTGTACCACTCGGAGTGGAGTGTTTCTGAGGTCTCTCCAGGAGAAAGAACTTACACCTCATTCAAAACTTACAAGGTGATAACTTCAAGTTGCATCCTAACTAGGAGAATTATCTTTTTAAAGAGGATAGTGGAGGCAGAGATGAAGGACTATCTCACCACCAGGCCTGAAACTCTGATGGAGAAATTTTAGAATGAGGGGGTAGGAGTCTCAGTGTTCATGGAAGGTTGGGACCTGGTTTGGGAGGGTCAAAAAGCAGCCTAAGAATTGCCATCACTGGAAGAGGGAATTCCGAGCTATTTCACAGCTTTCATCTCATCGGGAAGAGAGCCAAGTATGGCAGTAACTCACTAGAACAGTTTCATATGGTGACAAGTGCTCTGACAAAAATAAGACAGAGTGATATGATAGAGTGTGACCAGGGTTCTCTTCCCACCCCCAGAATGCACCTCTCTAGCATTTTGGCAAAAACAGCCACACTTTCTTTCTGTCTACTCCCTTCAGTGTGCAGAATGATACTTTGGGCTGAAGCTGTTTGAATGAAATCCAAACAGTCTGCCCTGCCTTAGATCAGAACTCAGACAAGCAGAAAAACTCTCAAACCTCACCTGTTTGTGGTTAATCTCCACCAATCAGGGCTCCACAGTAAATGCAGTTACAGATAATTTAAGTATCCAAATGGAGGGAAGAATCTCCTAATCCCCCTTTCCCAGACCCAGAACCAAAGAAAGTTGAGCAGAGAAGATGGCTTTTAATGGGTTCCAAGAGGCTCCTAAACAAATGTCAAGTTTAACATTAATGTGTTTAGAAAATCACCCAAGATCATTCTTCTAAAATCTATTTTGTAAACCACCAGCTAGCAGGCCTCCCAGGATCATTTTTAATTTGTTGGGTTTATAGATGAAAACGGTCCCTCAGAGACCCCAGGCAGTCAGAAACATGCTTCTATTGACACACACAAAAAAGGAGACTCATGAGAAGAGAATTTTAGAGCTAGAGCTGCATGTATTCAAAGACAAATTAAAATTAGGAGTCAGCCTGAAGTAACATATGGCTTGAAACTGACCATTCAACCTCCATCAGGGAGTTTTCCATTCTCTATGCCAGCCCCTTAAGTACATCCCTATGGAACCAAAGAGGAGTTCCCAGTGTCTTTAGGCAATTGTGTGAATCAATTGCCTTCTTGTTTGGTAAAGCAAGTAAGCCATTATTTACAGTTGTCTCTCAGGAACCTCTGAAGATGCAAAATAATTATAGTTCCCAGCAATGTGATTAAATTGTGTGCAAGCAATGCCCTGCAGCAAGAACAGAACAGAAAAGTGAGGCAGTACTTTGTTCTAATGGGTGTTTAAATTGGAAAAACTCACACAGGACTTTGCAGCCAAATAAGGAGGAAACTTAAAGAACATCTTTAAAATACATTGTTAAAGCTTGTTGGGCCATATGTCTTTCTTGGATTTGGGGAATCACTTCAGACTGGTGTCCTCTTGAACTGACTGGAGCCAGGGGAAGCACAAGTCCTGTGACTTATTGGACTGGTTTACATCTAGGAGGAGCCTACTTCTTAATAAAAATTACTGAATTTATTGGGGTGACATTGGTTAATAAAATTATATATGTTTCAGATGTATAATTCTATAATACTCAACTGTATATTGTATTGTGTGTTCACCACCCCCAGTCAAGCTTCCTTCCTTCCATCACCATTCACCCTCCCTCTACCCTCTTCCACCTCCTCCCACCCCTCTTCCCCACCGGTAATCACCATACTGTTGTCTGTGTCTATGAAATATTTGTCTTTGCCTTGCATAATCCCTTCTCTTTTTTACCCATCCCTACAACCACCCTCCTCTGTGACAGCTGTCAGTCTGTTCTCTATCTATGAGTCTGTTTCTATTTTGTTTGTTAGTTTATTTTGTTCATTAGATTCCACATACGAGTTGTGTAAGTGAAATCATATGGTACTTGTCTTTCCCTGACTGGCTTATTTCACTTAGCATAATGTTCTCCAGATACATCCATGATGTTGCAAAAGGTGAAGTGGGCCGTTCTAGACTCTAAACACACAGTGGTCCAAGAAAGGAGTTTCCACATAGGCCTTTGCAGCCAAGAGAAAACCTGGGGGTCCTCATGAGAGGGAAATGCATGGGGGGAGGGGCATGGATAAACATTCCAGAAGGTGTGAAGGAAGCCTCCAGAGAATTCTTACTTTTCTATAAATCTACTACTTTCAATTTAAGTGTATGAGCACTTTTTTTTTTCTTTCTTTAATTCTAAATGAAAAACTTAGGAGGCAAATCCCATTGCCATATATGGACTGAAAGTTCAAGCTCATCAGCTAGAAAGCACACCTTCATCAGGGTGTGGGAAAGCATATTTCTTTCTATCTACACATTTGTGTTTTATTTGGGCAAATCAGGAAAGGCATTCCTCTTAACACAATCGACTCTGGAATAAAGGAGAGCTCTGGGGTACAAAGAGAAAGGGTGCTTGTGTGGCCATCAGAAAACTTAGCTTCCAGGTTTAGCCGCCCCCTCCGTTGGGTTATAACGTCTTGGATCATCCATTTCTCCTCATGGGGCCTTTTTCCCCCATATGAATTTTCATTTACTCATGAATTTACTTTTAATTTTTAAAATTGTATTAAATTTATTGGGGTGACATTGGTTAACAAGGTTATGTAAGTTTCAAGTGCACAAACCTATAATACATCATCTGTATATTGCATTGTGCACTCACCACTCAATGTCAAGTCTCAAGTCTCCTTCCAACACAAATATATTAGAGCCCCTTTATCCTCTTTTACCACCCTACACCCTTTTTCCCTCTGGTAATCACTATTATGTTGTCTGTGTCTATGAGTTTTTGTTTGTTTGCTTGTTCATTGGTTGCTTTCTGTTTTATATCCTATATGTGGGTGAAATCATATGGTTCTTGTCTTTTTTATCTGCTAATTTCACTTAGCATGATATTGTCAAGATTCACTCACATTGTTGTAAATGGGAGTGTTTCATGTTTTCTTATTGCCAAGTAGTATTTTGTTGTATATTTGTACCACATCTTCACACACTCATCCTCTGAAGGACACAGGTTGTTTCCATGTCTTGGCCACCAACAATAATGCTGCAATGAACATAAGAGTATACATAGCTTTATAAATAAATGTTTCCAGATTTTTTGGGGTAGATATCCAGAAGAGGTGTTTCTGGGTCATATGATAGTTCTGTTCTTAATTTTTTGAGGAGTCTCCATACTGTTTTCCACAGCAGCTCTACCCCTTTACATTCTCACCAGCAGCGAATTAGGTTTCCTTTTTCTTCACATCCTCTCCAACACTTGTTATTTCTTCTTGTTGATGATAGCCATTCTGACAGATGTGAGGTTGTATCTCATTGTGGTTTTGATTTACATTTCCCTTATAACTAGTAAAGTCAACCATTTCTTTATATATCTGTTGGACATTTCTATGTCTTTTTGGGAGAATTCTCTGTTCAGGTCCTCTAGCCCATTTTTAAATTGGATTGTTTGTGAGATTTTTTGTTGTTGAATTGTATGAGTTCTTCATACATTTTGGATATTACCTGTTTATCAGAGGTATTGTTTCACTAGTGAATCTACCAAATACTCAAAGAAGATTTAAAACCTATCCTTCTCAAACTCTTCCAAAAATTTGAAGAAGCAGCAATATTTCCTAACTCATTTTATAAGGCCAACATTAACTTGATACCAAAACTTGGCAAGGGCACACAAAAAAGAAAATTAAAGATGAACATCTCTGATAAATACAGTTGCAAAAATCCTAAACAAAATACTAGCAAATTGAATACAATAATACATTAAAAATATATCAAGATCAAGTGGGGTTCATTTCAGGGGTGCAAGGATGGTTCAACATATGCAAATTCATCAATCTGATACATCACATTAACAAACTAAAGGATAAAATTATCTGATCATGTCAATAGATGCGCAAAAGCATTTGACAAGCTACAACATGCATTTATGATTAAAACATTCAATAATATGCATATATTTTTCTCATCTTTAAAATGAACAGCTTAATCATTTTTAAAACTGCTTTCTCCTTCGAGGAATCTGTCAGCTCTGAAGACAAGAGCTGTCATCTCAGGCCCCATGTGTTGTATTCGGGTTTGTTTTCCTCTATTCAAAGGTCATGCTTCCAGCAGTTTAGGGCCCATTCTTTATTCTCTTTTTTTATTCCCATCACCCAACAGATTGCCCTTGGCAATGAGCTCTTTGTGAAGACACCAATTGTTTGAACTCATTTGCATTCTGGACCAGTTAGTGTCCTGGATTAGTCTAGCTTGATGTCTTCTCAAGGAATTCCTGAAAAAGTAGAGGTATAATTAATAATTTTTTGAACACATGATTTTTATTAGATTAGTATTCTAAATGAGTTATAAGTGCATTTCTTGGTGTAGTCTGGTGCCAACAGATTTGAAGCATGCAGAACTCTTGATTATGAGAGAGGTGCAGGTTGTGTTTGGAGCATGGGCTTTGGAGTTAGACCTGAGTTTGAATCTAGGGCTCTCTATACCTCTTTCTAGATAGTTGACCTTTGACAGGTTACCTGACCATCCTAAGCATAACCTTCCTCATTTGCAAAAAAAAAAAAAAAAGGGGGGGTGGTTATGGTAAAATTGTTGTGATGTTTTGGTGAAGATTAAACAAGCTAACACATAGAAAGCACCAGTACAGTGCCTGAGACTTATTCAGAATTCAATCTATGCAGCTATTGTTATGTCATGGGGCTAATATCAAACATCTATCTCTATGTTTGCAGTGGTAAGTTATTAAAAGCAGCTACCTCTTTCACTGTGTGGAGTGTTTGCTGCTGGATTTTCTGCCTCTCTCCTGCTCTTCCCTGTGGCCCTGTTCATCCATCTCCCCACTTTATATTCCTCTTCTTCCCTCCTCTCTGACTTTTATGTTTCCTCCCTTCTCCCCCGTTCTCTCCTTATCTTCCTCCTCCTCATACACTCACTATCACACAAACAGTTGCTATACCTATCTTGGCTGCT
Organism: Anoura caudifer; assembly: GCA_004027475.1. Classification (NCBI taxonomy): domain Eukaryota; kingdom Metazoa; phylum Chordata; class Mammalia; order Chiroptera; family Phyllostomidae; genus Anoura; species Anoura caudifer. The sequence goes on from PVKU01003284.1 coordinate 29,918, forward strand.
TTCCTGGTTCAGACTAATTTCAGATATGACCTTAATGTTACAGCAATAGCATTTAATTCATACAGCCTATATTATGTGCTTTACACATAGCAACTCACTTAATTCGCATAATCCTAAGAGGTAGCTACTATTAGTATAACTGTTTTACAGATGGAAGTATAAAATATAGAGAAATTAAGTGACCTGCTCAGGGTCATATAACCAGTGAGTGGTGGAAAAAGGAGTCAAGCCCAGACAGTTTGGCTCCAGGACCTGAGTTCCAGGATCTGTGTTTGTAGTCCCTATAGGACACTGCCTCTGTGAAGCAATAAGACACAAGAGTCTTGTGTCTTCACAGATAATCCAACAATGAGCAATTCACTTATTCATAATTAAACAGATTTTGAATGTCCATGGTTTCAGAGGTTGTTATACACTATGAGTTGAACTTCTCTACATTTTAATAGCAGAAAGGAAGGGAGCAAGGTAGAGTGGTGCAGTACAGTGACGTGTGGGTAATGATCCCAATGAGAATACAAATAGCCCTGTAGTCCAAACCTGCCCCAAGCTGCATCCCTGAGCAGGCCCTAGGAAGTTGTTGAGAAGCACCAGGAAGTTGAGGCTTCCACTTCTGAGGACACCTTTACTGTCACACCTTAAATGGATCTTGCCATTCCTGTTGTGAACGAGGCAGGCTTTGCTGAGGTAGCTAAGGGGTCTCTCCCCACCAGCATTAATAGCTAGTAGACCTTTTGCATCACTCAGTCAGTTTACTCATCTGGAAAATGAGAATTTTCTTACTTACCTTGTAGGTAGAATAACTTTGTGGACCTAAAGAAGATAGAGTGTAACTAATATAATATTGCATGTCAATTGCATGTAATTTAAAAATAAAAAAGAAGACAGGGTATATAAAGTATACTTAATACTATTCATGGTTCACAGTGGGCACGCTTCATAGGCTTCCAAAAGGATGGCCTGTACCTTCCAGTTTTTTACTGGACCATAGCGTTTTCTACCTGATAACACTCCTACTTCAATCTCTTGTGGAAATTCTGGTACCTTGGGAGAATCCCTTGCCCATCTGGGGCATACTCTTCACATTCATCAGTCCCCTGGGCTAGGAAAAGTGTCCTTTGACCTTTGTCTTTGGGAGTTTAATCCAAGAGTTTGTCCCCCCACCACAGCGGCAAAATGTGTGACCTTGTGTAAATAATTTCCCCTTAACGAGCTTTATTTTCCCCTATATTCGGTAAGAGGGTTGGATTTAGTTCATGATTCATAACTTGGAGTCCCTTGATGTGGGAGGATCTGTTGTACACCTACATTCACAGAGTAACTCAGACATCTGATGTCTGTGCCAAGAAAGTACATGTATGATATTGAAAAGCTATATGCATCTTTAAACATGGTAGTTGCTGGAGTTTTGGGGAATTTACTCATTGGTTAGTTCTTTAAATGGGCTCAGATTTTACCAGTTCTTGTTTAGTGAGTTGTTTCTCAGTATAAGAGTCCCTGATTTATCTGCTGATGGAACTGACCTCATTCATTCTCTAATTCATTAACCTCAGGAATTGGAATTAGAAGGCAAATGTGATATTTCTTTGATAGGAATTTGTTAACCTTTCAGTTATCTGACATCATCACGTAATGAAGAATTAAGGTTATCTGGTGAGGGGCTGGGGATTCTTCTTTTTACAGTGAAATGATCCTAGAGAAAATGTTTCCTCCTATAGGAGTAGGGTCTGCACTCTCCAGAACATCACTCTCTGCTATGCCTCAGCTCCTTTCTAAGCTCTGGTGTTTAATCCTGCAGACAGATCAAGGGTCAGGAAATGATGGCCCATGGGTCATATCTGGGCCACCATCTGTGTTTGTACACCTGTTGTGTGAGCTAAGAATGTTTTTTACATTTCTAAATAGTTGTGAAAAATCAAAAGAACGCTAATTTTGACACATGAAAATAACATAAAATTAAAATTTTACACAGCCACTCATTCATTTCCTTATTGTCCATGGTTACTTTTGTACTACAACAGTGGAGTTGATTGATTGCAACAGAGCCTTTACCGCCTGCAAACCTACTAGCTAGCCCTTTCCATAAAAAAATTGTTGGCCTCTGAACTAGATCATCAACCCTAGTGTTGTGAATTTAGGAAGACATTCATGAAGACTCAAAGTCCTGGTTACTTCTGGACCATCAGAACAAACCTAGGGGGATTAGCACTCCCTAACCCCCAGCTCATTCAACCTCACCATACCCATACCCCTATCCAACCACAGATTTAAACCTCAGACAGGTGGAAAGCATAAATCACTAAACATCCAACTCCTTCATGTCCATCGGTGACCAATTGTTTTGAAATGTTTGGCTTGAGGCTCAGCAGCACAGTGCAGCTCACCTCTGCCTTTGTTCCCAGGGACAGAAAAACCACAGGGCCATACCACTGTAAGTGTAACTTTTTGAACTCATTTGTATGAGGCAGCCTCCAAGAACAGATCTGAGTCACTGACAGCTCCCATAGCCAAAGGACTTCCAGATGGAGATAGTTAATTTGCTGACCAATTTTTCTCCTTCTAAAACACATGTCTAAACCCGAAGTCATCCCTTCGCTGGGGTGCAGGTATAAAACATTCATCCTTTCATGAGAAAATTAATTTTACTTCAGAAAGAAACTTTGAGGTTTAAAAAAATGCAGAAAAGCTGCTTCTAAGAGCCAAAAAAAAAAAAGTAATGCATTTCAAAAGGTGGCGACAACTTCCTCTGCAGGCCAGAGTTCAGCAGAAAGCAGGTGATGGTAGGTTATGCACCCACCACACACCCACCAGCTGCCCATCCTGCAACTCCTAGCCTGTCTCCCTCTCCTCCCAGCTGCCTGTCTTGTCTTGCCCACTGGTTCTCCCTTTGGATTAGTTTGATCCTCTCTGCTTCTGGCCCTGTCTCTGTCCATTTTTCTTTTCTCAGTTCCTTACCTCTCAGTGTGTCCTCTTCTCTCATCCCCTGTGTTTTATCTCCCTCTCTTCCTGTTGCCTACCCTAATAGGTCCATACTATAAAATGGAAGGAAGACTTTAAATCATTTGTAAATAGTATTCATGGCTTCAACCCTTAGTTTTAAAAGCAGTCAAATAAAATGTTTTCTATTTGTCAAATTAAGTGTTTTTTGCTTATTAGGAGTGCCTTGGTAACAATGCTAATAGCTACCATTAATTGAGCACTTACTAAGTGCTGGGCACCATGTTAGGCACTTAAGATGTTATTAACTCATTTAATACTAACCTGATGAAATATCAATTGTTATTATTTTCATTTCAAAGATGGGAAAATGGAGGTTCAGATATTAAATATTTTGTCCAAGGTCCTCCAGCCCGTAACTGTTAGAGGTTGAAGCTCAGTCATTCTGGTTCCCAAGTTCACATCCTTAACCATGAAACTTAACTAATGGCCTGTTGTTAGATGGCCCTCAGCTGAGAGAAGGCACAGAAGTTCCTCCATTTATTATTAATGCTCCTTTGCAGGATTTCATGCCTTGGGTATGCACCTCTCACATTGATATATTGGCCTACTTTCATTTTCCAAGAAGTATATATAGAGATGGAGAGCATGGTTTGGAATCCTCCTACCACCTTCTCACTCTAACTAAAAGGTGTTACTTTAATTTTTATATTCTACCTCTGCATGTCCACACTAACCCCAAGTAGAAGTCTCTCTCTTTTTTTTTTACTTTTTCTCTTTCACAGGGCATAAAAAATGAGGGGTCATGGTTCTCCCCTGCCACTTCCAGACTATTATTTCATGGCCATTACTGTCCAACTACATTCATTTTGAAGCCTGATGTTGACAATGATGATGATAAAGAGAATACCTGGAGAGGATAAACATTATCCCCCAAAGCATGAATTTCTTATGATGGAGACATCATACTATGTGGAAACAGTATGTAGGAAACTTATAAATAATAGTGTTTACTGAACATTTACTATGTGCCAGACTCTGTTCTAAAGACTTTACACATATTACCTTATTAAGCCTACTTAAGATACTTACAATAAGTTTGTGAGGGATATTGTGTTACTGATGAGGGAAACAAGGTCTAGAGAAGTCAAAGAACTTACAGTCACACAGCAGGTGAGAGGTTGGACCCTGGTTAAAGCCCAGATCTGTCTGGCTTTAAAGCTTGACCTTCAAAAGCAAACTGCTATATTGATGACCTTCAAATTATATGATGTAGATAAGTAATTCTTGCCCACAGCACCCATGGGCACTGCTCTCCCTCAATAGTTTCAACGACATAAGTTTCTGCAAGCACAAACTTGACCCTTCATTTTCTATCCTAATTCTGTAGGCCATCTGATATAGAAGAGATTGATTTGTTCTCTCTCCGTGGGGAGTGAGGGACTTGCCCAGAGCCAGCATTTTCTTAATTCTTTTCCTGCCTCTTTTTCTTGTTTCCTAAAGGCTAATAAAGTCACTTTTTTCCCCTGAGGATGATTTTGTTTTTCCTTTTGAAAATTGTTAAAAAGCTTTCTTTCCTGTTTTGAAGTTTTACCTGGCAACGTTTATTTTGGTTTTAATTAATGAAGGAATTTGGCAAATTATAAAAGTAAATATAACCAATGAAGAAAATTTGAAAAATAAGGCAAAGAAGAAAGACATGGGGTATCCTGTCATGCTGGCATAACTGCTGTTATCATTTGGCAGAAGAGCATAGAGAAGGGGCCCAGGCTCTGAAGTCAGACTGAACATATTTAGATCCCCAGCTTTGTACTTATTAGCTATGTTAATTAACCTTTCTCACATTCTAAATGGGTTCTGATACCAATTTCCAAAGTGTGTTTGTGGGAGATGGGGCTCCCCTCAGACCACTCAATTCTCCCATACTATCTGGGTGTCCAACTATTAAACTCAATTCCAGAGATAGCATCAGATCCCACAGGTTAAGGGGATTAGTACTACAAGAGTGCCATTCATAGTGAAAATAAAAGGACTGCCATTTGAACCCCCTCCACTTCAAGAGCCAATCATAAACCCAGGTTGTCACTTGTGCTTCTGAATGATCAGCTATATATAGGAGGTTCCCATGACCCCCTTCTTGGGTTGGATTAATTTGCTACATCAGCCCACAGAACTCAGAGAAACATTTTAATTACTAAATTATAAAATTTACCATAAAATAATGTAACTCAGGAACAGCCAGATGAAAGAGATGCATAGGGCAGGGTATGGGAAAGGGGTGCAGAGCTTTTATGACTTTTTTGAGGGCATCATTTTCCCCACACCTCCACATGGACAGTAACCCAGAAGCTCTCTGAACCTGGTCCTTTGGGTACCTATGGAGGCTTCATTACATAGGTCTTATTGATTAAATCATTGGTCATTGATAAATGAGTCAAATTCCAGCCCTGTTCCCCTCCCCAGAGGTGAGAAGAGATGGATTGAAAGTTTCAATCAACATGGTTGATTCTCTTGGCAACAAGCCTCATCCACTGGTGGGGACCCCAAAATGAGGTAATTAACATGACAATGATATTTTATTACTCTCATCACTTAAAAACTTCCAATGATTTTCTGAGCTTGATGCCAGAAACAGAAAAACCAACTATATAATTCTTATTATAAATCACGATATCACACTTTCATTTTCCACATCTGAAAAATGGGGTTTACATAAGGCCAGTGTGAAGATCTAATAAGAAGGCATAAAATGCTTATCTCTGCATCTTGCGTGCTCAGTATTTATCCAATGAATACTTTCTTTCTTTCCAGTCTATTTCCCTAAGCAAATTCTAAATAATTATAATAATCTATGTAACTTCTTATATTTTGCTTCATTTAGAGGATTGCATCAGCAATTTGGAATACACAGTGGAAAAAACACTCAATCGGAGCAGCAAAAAGAAAAAAGGATTTAAAAAAATGACAATAGTGTAAGGAACCTTTCAGGTAGCAGGAGGCATAACAACATATACCTCATAAGAGTACGAGAAGGAGAAGAGACAAAGCAAGGGATCAATAAGCTATTTGAAGAAATAATGACTGAAAATGTCCTTAACTTAGTGAAAGGAAAAGACACACAGATCCAGGAAGTGCAAAGAGTCCCAAACAAGATGGACCCAAAGAGGCCCACACCAAGACACATCATAATTTAAATGGCAAAGGTTAAAGACAAGGAGAGACTCTTAAAAGCCACATGAGAAAGGCAGTTACAAGGGAGTTTTCTTATATAATGCTGTCAGCTGATTTCTCAACAGAAGTATTTCAGGCCAGAAGGAATTGTCATAAAATATCCAAAGTGATAAAAAACATGAATCTATGACTAAGACTACTTTACCTAGCAAGGATATCATTTAAAAATTGGGAAAAAAAAAGAGAAAGATTTTCCCAGACAAGAAAAAGTTGAAGGTGTTCATCACCACTAAACCAGTATGAAAAGAAATGTTAAAGGGTCTTCGTTAAGAAGAAGAAGATGATGAAGGAGAAGGAAAAGGAGAAAGGAGGGGGGAGAAGGAGGAGAAGAAGACAACAGAGGAGGATGGTTAAAAGAATAAAATGGCAATAAATATGTACCTATCAATAATAGACAGGGGGAGGTTAAGAATAGTATAGGAAATGTAGAAGCCAAATGTATGACCCATGAACATGAACTAAGGGTGGGGGTAATGCGAGTGGGAAAGGGTGTGTAGGGTGGAGGGGAATAAAGGGGGGAATGGGACAAATGTAATAGCATAATCAATAAAATTTATTTTAAAAATAAATTATGGGGAGGGCTGGGGCGGTGGGCTGCAATGGGAGCAAAAGATGGAAAACTGTACAAGGACAACAATTAAAATAAATTAAAAAATAAAATAAAATAAAATAAAAATAAATTATGTCTTTGCTGGGTTAAAAAAATAATCACTTTAAATGTAAATGGCTTAAATGCTCCAATCAAAACACATAGGGTAGCTGAATGGATAAGAAAACAAGACTCATATACATGCTGAATAAAACACCGACTTCACAACAAAAGATACTCACAAACTAAAAGTAAAGGAATGGAGAAAGATATTTCATGCAAATGGAAAAGAAAAAAGAAGCTGGGGTAGCAGTGTTTATATTTGACAAGTTAGACTTAAAAACAAAGGCTATAGTAAAAGAGAAAGAAGGACACTACATAATGATAAAGGGAGCAATCCAACCAAAGGATATGAGCCTTTAGATATTTATGCACCCAACATAAAAACACCTAAATATGAAAAGCAAATCTTGATGGACATAATGGGAGAGATTGGTAGTAATACAGTCATAGTAGGAGATTTAAACAGCTCATTGACATAAATGAATAGATCTTCCAGACAGAAAGTCAATGAGAAAGCAGTGGCCTTAAAGGACACACTAGATCAGATCAATTTAATTGATATCTTTAGAGCATTTCACCCCAAAGCACCAGACTATATATTCTTTTCAAATGCACATGGAACATTTTCTAGGATAAACCACATGGTAGGACACAAAACAAGTCTTAATAAATTTAAGAAGATTGAAATCATATCAAGCATTTTCTGAGATGATAATGGTATGAAACTAGAGATCAATCACAAGAAAAACCTGAAAACACACAAAGACATGGAAGTAAAATAACATGTCAATAAACAATGAATGGGTTAACACTGATATCAAGAAAGAATTCAAAAGATACCTTGAGACAAATGAAAATGAGAACCAAATACCCAAAATCAAAGGTGCAGAGCAAAAGCAGTCCTGACAGGGAAATTCATAGTGTTACAGGCCTATCTCAAGAAATAAGAAAAATCACAAATAAATAATCTAACTTCACACTTAAAGCATCTTGAAAAAGAACTCCAAAACAAAGGCTAAATTAAGTAGAAGAACTAATAAAGAACAGAGCAAAAATAAATATAATCTAAAAAACAATATAAAAGTTCAATGAAACCAAGAACTGTTTTTTAAAAAAAGATAAACAAGATTCAAAAACCTTTAACCAGACTCTTCAAGAAAATGAGAGAACCCAAATAAATAAAATTAGAAATAAAAGAGAAGAAGTAATAACTAGCATCAAAGAGATGCAAAGAGTAGTGATTAGGAAGATGGCAGCCAAGTAGGTGGAGACCACTTGCTTTTACCTCCAGTATAGATTTTTGGCTGATCTTCTGACAAGTGACCTGAACAATCAATGGAATCTCAGCTGATATGAATTTTTAATGCCAAGGAGTACAAAGAATGTTTTGCCCCATCCAGTAAGAGATTTTATAAGTTGAGGGGGAAATGCCCTGTGTGAGGTACCTCCAGCAGAGGAGAGATCAAACAGAAAATGTGACTTAGGGGCTCCCTCCCCTCCCAGGGTAGGGCCTTGGTCCCACACAGGGAAACCACCAACCCTAATCAGGAGAGACTTGGAAGGATGTACAGTCTGGGAGACTCAGGCTGCACACACACAGTGAGCAGCACATCCATAGCTGCAGCACCATCCAGGAGAGTTCCAGAGAGAAACTCTATCTCCTAAAACTCTCTAGGCACCGGCAGGCTGGGGACAGCCCTGACTGAAAGAGACTTTGTGCTTTTTGGGGAGGTGGAGAGTGTGGAGAAGTTGCCCAGGGCTCAGTGCTGCAGTGTGGGGGACACATAGAGACTCTTTTAAAAGAGGAGCTGAAGCAAGACTGGTAGGGACACTGTGCTCATGTGCACATGCAGAAGCTTTGCCAACAAAGAAACCAGAGTGAAAGCACAGTTCAGTCCCACTGTGCCCAGCTGCACAGGAAGAACAGCAAGTGTAATGCTGAAGAGACCCTGGGATCGATCCAGCATGGCGTGTGAGCAGGGGACTGTGCAGAGTAGAGTTTGGGCCTGAGTCTTCTGCGTGACTGACAGCCTGGGTACTAGATGGCCAGAAGCTGAACACCTGAGAGCCAGGCAGGTCCCCTCACAGGCAAGTGTGTCCAATCCCCATCTATGGGATTGCAGGCTTTGCAGATCAGTGAGCCTAGCTCAGGAACCCCCACCCCCACCCCGCTCAGTGCATACCTGCAGGAGAAAGATGGAGAAGCTCTAAAGGGCCCTTTCCGAACTTCTATCAGACACTATGAGCTATGCTGGTTCCTTGGGCCCTGATCTACTGAAACCAGCAGAGCAGAGAAATTAGAAACAGGAACAACAAGGAGTACTCAGGACCCCACCAAACCTCAGCTCTTATACAGAGCTGCCATCAGCACCAAGCAGGGAAGCACTGCCCCTTTTATACAGATTGACCTCTCACAGGACATGGACAGCTAACCCACCAGAAACTATATATTATTGGAAATAATCTGGGACATACCAGGGCCACTGGAAGGTGGGCCAAGAAACACTCCCACCATCTTCCCTGAACACTGAACAGTGCTCCCTGGGGGTGACCCAGGGATTCCATCCTCTGAATCTCACCAGAGGCCCTCTCTGGAGGCAGTTGGAGGTGGTACTGGCAGTGCTCTCAGATATTAGATGAACCACTCCTGGGCCTTGTGCTGATGAAAAGCCCAAAGGGCAGAACAGTGGGGACCAACCAAGACTGGAAGAGACAGCCACAGAATGTGGATTGTTTGCAGTCTCCAACAGGCTGCCTAGGGCCAGACAAGAACACTCTCTGACATTGCCAAGGGTGGACCCAGAAAGAGAAGATGGTGGCAAATGCTAGACTCTGCTGAGACAAATTCCACCTTGGTCTTCTTCATTATTTGTGTTATTTTTTTTTCTCCTGCATAGCTTTTTAACATTTTTTTCTTTTTCTTCAAGTTTGTCCCTATACTTCACTATTTTTATTTTAACTTATTTCAAATCTCATATTTTACTCCTCCCTTCTCTTACTCCACTTTGCCTTCTTCCTTCCTCTTCTTATTTTTGTTTTAAATTTTATTGTTCCCTTTCTACAACTTGTTTCTATTTTGCTCTCTTACCATCTCTCCTCCTTCCAGTCTCTCTAAACCATTTTTCTTGCCATTAGTCATCTCACATTCTTTTCCCCTTTCTTATAATTATTCTCTCTCCACCTTTAATGATCTTTGCTCATTGGTTGCTGCATTTCTTCAATTTTATTCCTGGATGTTAAATACTTTTGCATTTCAAATCTCAAATTTTATTGTTCTCCTCTCCTATTGAGTTTTGCCTTCCTCTTGCCCTTTCTTTTTTTTTTTTTCATTTTAAATTTGATTTTTCACTCTCTTGGCCTGCATTTCATTCCTCGCTCATACTATATCTTCTCCCTCTATCTTCTCAAAATCACTTTTCCTTTCTTTAGAGATCTCATAATCTTTTATTTTCCTTCTTATTCCCTTTCCACCTGTATTAACATGTGCTCATTTGTCATTCATATTGCTGTGGTGGTAGTTTTTCTTCAATTTTGTTCCTATTTTTTAAATTATTTTTTTAAACCTTATATAATACTCTTAGCTTTTCTTACTCAATTTTACCTCCTTTCCTCTTTTTTAAATTTACAATGCAAATTTTCTTTGTTTCTTCACCTTGTTTCTATTCCCTACTCTTATTATTATCTTCTCTCTATCCTCTCAAAATCATTTTTTCATTACTCATCTCATATTTGTTTTTCCTCTTATAATGGTCTTAATAATTTTCCAGCTTTATTAATATTTGCTCATTTTTTGTTGATAGTGTGGATATGGGTGGGGATTTTGTGGATGTGGGTTTTGTTTCCTGGGTTGTTTTGTTTTGTTCTGGCAGCACCTGTACAACAGCATACAAGACATGGTGGGTGGTGTGACTCTCAGCCGGCCAGGTAGAGGGAATAGCCCACCAAAGAATGACTCAACAACAACCAAAACCCAAATACAAGAGGGCCAACATATATGGCATAAAGGGCATTCAGCTCAGGAGATCAAGGAGACTGTACCACTGAGTTCCACAGGTCTCCTATCACAGAAGGCCACCCCACAGGACAGGGAGTCAAAGCAGATCAATCTAATATATAGAAACAAACAAAAAGAGTCACCTAAAATGGGGGGACAAAGAAACAACCCCCAACTAAAAGGAAAGGAGGAATCCCCAGAAAGAGTGGTAAATGAAATTGAGGCAATCAATCTATCAGACTTTGATTAAAATAATGGTTATAAAGATGCTCCAGGAGCTCAGTGAGAACTACAAAGAACTCTATGGAAGCTATGAGGAATTTACTGGGAACTACACCGGCATGAAAAAGGACACACAATCTATGAATAAGAGCAAGGAGGAAATGAAGAATACAATATCTGAAGTGAAGAGTGCACTAGAAGGAATTAAAAGCAGGCTACATGAAGCAGAGGATCAAATAAGCCAGTTGGAGGACAAGGTACAAAAAAACCACCTGTACAGGGCAACAAAATGAAAAAAAAAGACTAAAAAGAATGAAGATAGTTTAAGGAAAATGCACGACAGCATGACAAGTAATAATATTCCAATCATAAGGATACCAGAAGGAGAAGAAAAGGAGCAAGGAATAGAAAACCTGTTTGAAAAAGTAATGACAGCCCTGGCTGGTGTGGCTCAGTAGATTGAGTGTGGGCCTGCAATCCAAGGGGTCACCAGTTCAATCCCCAGTCAGGGCACATGCCTGGGTTGTGAGTCAGGTCCCCAGTGGGGGGGCATATGACAGGCAACCACATGTTGATGTTTCTCTCCCTCTCTTTCTCCCTCCCTTCCTCTCTCTCTGAAAATAGATAGATGAAATCTTTAAAAAAAAAGAAAAAGAAAAATAATGACAGAAAACTTCCATGACTTAACGAGGGAAAAAGTCACACAAATCCAGGAAGCACCCAAGATGAACCCAAAGAGGCCCACATCAAGACGAATCACAATTAAAATGACAAAATTTAAAGATAAAGAGAGAATCTTAAAGGCAGAAAGAGCTAGTGACAAACAATGGAGCTCTGATAAGGCTATCAGCTTATCTCTCAACAGAAACACTACAAACCAGAAAGGAATGTCAAGAAATATTCCAAGTAATGAAAAACAAAGGCCTGCAACCAAGACTACTAAACTCAACAAGGTTCTCATTTAAAATGGAAGTCAAAATAAGGAATTTCCCAGACAAAAAGAGGCTAAAAGTGTACATCTCCATCAAACCAGCATTGCAAGAATGCAAAAAGGACTGCTTTAAGAAAATGAAGAAAAAAGAGAGAGAGAGAGAGAGGAACACAGGTACAGAGGAAAAAATGGCAGTGAATAAGTACCTTTCAATTCAAACCCTAAATGTTCATGGATTAAATGCTCCAATCAAAAGACATAGGTTAGTTGAATGGATAAGAAAACACTAACCACATATATGCTGTCTACAAGAGACCCACCTCAGAACAAAAGATGAACACAAGCTGAAATTGAAGGGTTGGGAAAAAATATTCCAAGCAAAGGGACATGATAAAAATCTGGGGTAACAATACTTATATCAGACAAAATAGACAGCAAAACAAATGTCATAACAAGAGACAAAGAAGGTCATTACATAATACTTAAGAGAGTTTTCCAACAAGAGGATATAACCCTTGTAAATATATATGCACTTAACACAGGAACATCTAAATGTATAAAGAAAATCTTGGAGGACTTCAAGAAAGGTATTGAAAACAACATATTCATTGTAAGGGATTTTAACACCCCATTGTCAACAATGGATAGATCTTCCAAGCAAAGAATCAACAAGAATATTGTGGCATTGAACAACACTCCAGATCAAATTGACTTAATTGATATATGTGGAAACTTCCACCCCAAAGAAGTAAAATATACATTCTTTTAATGCATATGGAATATTGTCAAAGATAGACTGCATGATAGGACACAAAGCAAGCTTTGAGAAATTTAAAATATCAAGCATCTTCTCAGATCAGAATGGCTTGAAGCTCAAATCCAACCTCAAGGAAAAAAAATCAAAAACATTCAAATATATAGAAACTGAATAACATGTTATTAGATAGTGAAAAGGTTAACAATGAGAGCAAGGAAGAAATCAAAAAGTTTCTGGAAACAAATGAAAATAAATAAACAACAACCTCAAACCTATGGGACACAGCAAAGGCTGTCCTGAGAGGGAAGTTCATAGCTTTATAGGCCTACCTAAAAAAGCTAGAAACATTTCAAATAAACAACCTAACCCTACATCTACAGGAACTGGAGGAACAGCAAATGAACCCCAGAGGGAGAAGAAGGAGGGAAAGAGTCAAGATCAGAACAGAATTAAATAACATAAAGACTAAAAAACATGGCAAAAGATCAATGAATCCAAGAGCTACTTCTTTAAAAAGATAATCAAAAGTGACAAACTTTTACGCAGACTCATCAAGAAAAAAGGAGAGAGGACCCAAATAAATAAAATCAGAAACAAAAAAGGAGAAGCAATGACTGATACCACAGAAATACAAAGGATTGTAAGAACTTACTATGAACAACTATATGCCAAGAAATTGGACAACTAGGGTTCAATGGACAAATTTCTAGAAACACACAATCTTCCAAAAGTAAATCAAGAAGAAGCAGAAATCTTGAATAGACCAATAAAAAACTAAAGACTAGTGAAATTGAAGCAGTAATAAAAAACTCCACATAAACAAAAATCTTGGGCTGAATAGGGTAGTCTTTGTTGTTGGTCTTGCTTTTCATTACTCTGAATATTTTTGCCAAACCCTTCTACTTTAAAATGTTTTTGTTGAGAAATACACTGACAGTATTATGGGAGCTCTCTTGTAGGCAATTGTGTTTCTCTTGCTGCTTTTAAGATTCTTTGTCTTTAATCTTTTCCATTTTAATTATGATGTGTCTTGGTGTGGGCCTTTTGGGGTTCATCTTTTTTGGGACCCTGCATTTCCTGGACTTGTTTGTCTTTTTCCTCCATCCAGTTAAGGGAAGTTGTAGTCATTATTTCTACAAATAGATTCTTAGTCTGTTGCTTTCTCTCTTCTCCTTCTGGTACCCCTATGATGTGAATATTGTTATGCTTCATGTTGCCCTAGAGGTCTCTTAAACTGTCTTTATTTAAAAAATGTTTTGATACTCAGATTGCATATTTTCTGCTATCTTGTCTTTTAAATTGCTCATTTTATCTTCTGCTTCATCTAACCTAATGTTGATTCCTTCTAGTGTGTTCTTCCTTTCAGACATTGTATTCTTCATTTCTGACTGGTTATTTTTAATGGTTTCTATGTACTTTTTAATGTTTCCCATCTCTTTGTTTAAATTCTCACTGAGTTCATACATTCTTCCCCTAACTTCCTTGAGCATTATTATAACCATTACTTTGGGCTCTGCATCTGGTAGATTGTTTGCATCTATTTCATTTAATTATTTTTCTTGGGAAGTTTCTTGTTCTTTCTTAGGGGTATGTTTCCTTGACTCCTCATTTTAGTTACCTTTCTGCATTTGATTGTATGTATTAGTTATATCTGCTATGTCTCCCAGTCTTGATATGGTGACCTTATGTGGTAGTGGAGGCCTTATACAGTGGTTGTCTTGTGGGGCCTAGTGGTGCAGTCTCCTTGATCAGTTGTACTAGTTGCTCCAGGTATGTCTCTTGTGTGAATTAAGTGAGCCCTTCTGTTGTAGCTGAGTGTTGATTGCTGGTGGCCTGTCCGCGGTGGGGGGTTGATCCTCAGGGTGGTTGACTATGAGGATCGACCCTGACAATAGTGTATGATTTGTTTTGCGGGGACTGACCCCATGGAGAGGAATTTGCCCTGGCAATACTTAGTGCTTGCCAAGATTTCCCTTTGGGTTTGCTGCTTGTGAAGCCAATTTACTGTGCTTTGATGTGGTCTTAAATCTGTCACCAGGTGTGCTTGTTTTGGGGCCTTTTGGGTGGATTCTGCTGCAGATCAATGGCACACACTTCCTGTGGCCAGCCCTGGATTATCTGTATGAGGATACAAAGTGATCCACAGTTTCTGGCTACATTTGCTGGGCTTGAGTGCACATGGGAGGGGTAAAGATGAGCACCATAGCTGGCTTCCACCAGCACTGAGTCCGAGGGCTGGTCAGCAAAAGACCCAAGGTATCCTGAGAGATCTGTCTACCTGCCGGCTATCTGTTAGGCTCAGTCACTGAAAGAACCTCTGGCAGTATGTGGGTTGCATTTGGAAGGGTTTTAGTTGAGTCACCAGTTAGTGGCAAGTGGTGTTAAACAGGTTGATACAGATTCAATGGAAGGTTTTCAGTGAGTTACCAGTCCGTAGCAAATGGTATTCACCAGATTGATATAGATTCAGTATCAGCAACAGTGCTGGGTCTGAAGCCACTTAGCAAAAGTTTCAGGGTAAACCATGGCCAGCCACCACCTGTTGGGGACCTAGATATTTTTGTAGTAGGGCAGGGTCTCAGGGAGTCATCAGGATGAGGCCAGAAGAGTTCATCAGGCTAAAACAGACCAATATTTGGCCATGTGGAAGAATGGTGGTGCCAGAATGTGAGGGAAAAATGGCCCTTGCCTTAGAGCCACAAACCTGTCTGTGCCACCCACTGAGTCTACCCAGTCCTTCTCAAGAGATTTTCATCAAAGTACAGGCTTTAGGACCAGTTTCCACAGCCAGCTGATTCCTTTATAGTGCTAGAACTTGACAGGGTAGGGCTACAGGGAACTGGGAGAATGGGGCTAGTGGATCTTCCACTGAGGGAGAGCTCTAGTCAGGTGTGAGAGGGGAAATGGCCTTCACCTTAGTGCAACACAACCCAGTATTTCCCTGTTTATTTCTGATACCTCAAGACTGCCTGGACCTATTTAAGGCCCCTCCAAGAAGGTCATTATCATGGGCTCAGGCTAGCAACAGCCAGCATATTTTTTCTTCAGGGTGCAAGCTTGGAAGGGTGGGGACACTGCGAGTTCAGAGGGCGTGGCCAGAACATTCCCTTAGGCTGATGCCGTAGGGAAAGGAGTGCTTGAACCCGGAAAGATGGTGTCTCTGGGCAGCGCGGACAAGGAACTCAGCACAGGCACCTTGGCGGCTGTCCCTTAAGCCATCACGCTGAAGAAACACAACTTTCTTAGCTGCTTCCCTTTGCTGGAGCCCAGGGTGAGTGGCTGTGAACAAGATTTTGTGTGTTGGGGAAAAAAAGATTTTGTGTGTTGGCTCTTTAAGACAGCACTTGGGTCTCTAGCAGACTCCTGTCTTACTCTAGCGGATGGAATCTCAGCTGATTTTTACAGGCAGATATTATGTGGGCTTCTCTTCCTAGTTCTGGTGCTCCAGGCTGGGGAGCCCAGAGTGGGGTTGAGACCCCTCACTTCTGAGGGGGGACCATTGTAGCTGAGTTAACTTCCATATTCTCAGTCACTGCAAGTGAGTGCAGAGCCAGCCTTTCCCATGACTCTCAATACGGCTTCTTCCATAAATGCTTGATCATAAGACTTCCGTTGAACTAGTCTTCAGTTGGTTACTCAGGTTGGTTGTTTTATAACTTAGTTGTGATCCCGGTTTAGTCCTGGTAGGAAGTGAGTGTGACTTTCACTTACTTTGCCACTATCTTGGATCTCCTTTTGTTTTGTTTCTTTGCTGAACATAAGTTATCATGGTGCTACTTAGTCTTTATGGCTGTCATTTTTAATGGCTTTATGAATGTCATTAAGTGAAAAATCAATAATTTACTTAACTTCTCTTGTATTGGGAGCAATTAAATTGTTTTCAATTTTTATGATTAATATCTCTGTGTGTGTGATTTACCATATTTTGATAAGATGCTAATATATTCCTTACACTTTGATTTTCTTAGTTCAAGTTTGTTGGTGTTTCTTAATCTAATTAAACATCATCAAAACATTTAAAAAGAATCAGAATGTTTTGTTTTTTGGAGGGGAGGTAGTAAAGTTATACTCAGAGATTGATTCTATCTTTACCAGCAATTTATTTAGTAGAGGTTCACTGTGGGAATTATAATTTCACAAGTCAATAACATACAGGATAATATTTCTTAATAAGCCAAATAAATGACATAGTCCAAGCAAATGACAGACTATTTACACTACTGTTTCATGCAAAGGGAGGTAAAAAGAATTAGGTCCAAATTTAGAGTGTACTGTACCTTTTATATGAGTTTGATTTCTCAAAAGAGACCACTTAACCCACCAACCAACCAGAAGCTGACTTCTGGTTGCCAGTGCAAGTCTCTTGTTGGAATAGCACTTTGTTAGGGAATGAAGATGCTGGTGTCGGTGGACAGGCTACAGCTGTTCCTAAGGTTATCATTCCATGGACTGTTGAATCATTTAGTACCACTGACAAACAAAGACTCCCCTTGGCCACGGCAGGCAAAATGTCTCCAAATTTTCAGAGAGCTGTTTAGTTCTGCAAAGTATCAGCTTTCACAGATTGAAACTCTGAAACACCTCTCACAAACTGGCAGTATTTGCAGTGTAAATGTCTGCTTGCTACAGTTGCTGCTCTACTTGTTCATATTGATAAATCTTCAGCGGGGCCCCTCAGCTGCTGGGCTGCTGGACTGCTGATGGCTTATCAATGTCAACAAGCATAGAATGATGGCATCCTGACACAACTTACTTCATTCTTAAATCAAAACATCTTTGCTTCCAAAACAACTGGTTTTGTCTTTGTCATAAACAAGTAGATTAAAACAACTTTGTTTAATTCACAAACAAGTGGTTTGATATTATATTAAACCAACACACAACGCAGAATAAATCCACTGACCTGGTCCCTAAGGGGTTTTGTGATTTGCGGGGAGGATAAAACCTTCCTCTGCATTCTTTGTTTTGGGCCCTGTAGCAGGTGGTTTCTGAACCATGCTTGGCACCTGAAGGCATCCATCAGACAAAGAAGGGGAAAGGAGATTCCCCTGTAGTTGCTTTAAGCTTCCCCACATGGAAATCATTTACCTGATATGAAGGCAAGAGATTCTGAATGAAATGTTCTTACTGTCATTACTGGTCTCTATTTTGGGAGACACTTTAATTTCTCTGACCTAGTGGAATGGGCTGATGATGGACTTAGAAGACTTCTTTTACTGAATGTTTCTGAAATGAAAGTGCAACATAATAGCATATCAGTTTCAGTTGATGCTGCTGCTCAATAGCCATTTGATTTCATTCTCCTCCATCCCCGATAGCAACTGCCTTGGTCTCAGGGCTGGGCTAGGGTGAAGCCACTGAATCACTGTCCTCTACTATAAAATTTAAAAGGGTGCCAAAACCCACACATTTTAATGCAGTATTTTAATATCCAAATTAATGCAAAACAATCTGTGATGAACAAAATATTAAAAATTTAAGTACAGAATCCAACAGTGCTGTTTCAATATATATTTTTAATGTATTTTAAGGGTTTTTTTTCTGGAAGAAGATTTTGATAATATCATTGATGTGTTTATTTCAATTAAATTCAGAAAAGTAAAATTATCATAAATTATGTTTGGGATAGAGACAAAATATTGAAAGCCAAAATAACGTTAGGAGTTTTAGTATACTTACTTAAAATTTTTTCAGTAATTTCTTCAAGTCCTTTACTTTCAGTTTTTTTATGAGAAAAAATTTCTGTTTCCCTTGTTTGCCTTGTCAAGTTCATACTACAAACCAGCAAAAAATAACTGAAGTACTATCTCTCCAGCACTGGGCTGGATCCTAAGGATGATAAAAATATGAGTAGGATAGAGGGGTTGCCTTAAAGGAGCTCACAGTCCACTAGAACAGAGATCTCAGTATGTGCAAAACCCTACAGTCTGAAAAAGGGAGACCCACTGGCAGCAGCGTAGAGTGTGTGTAAAGGGACCTGGAAGTAGATGAGATGGGAAAAATAGCCAAGCCCAGAAATGCAGAATCTGATAGTGTAGTTGAGAATGAGCTCTGGAGTTAGCTAGCTCTGGTTTCAACTCTCAGCTCTGCCACTCACTGGGCAAGTTATTTTGACTAATTCTGCTTACTTGTAAAATGGGTGTGTGCTGGACATTCTCTGTGTGATCCTTCAGATCCATCCTTCACCCTTCTCTACCCTGCTCTGTTACCAGGAGGCAGATCTTAATGGACTGCATCTGTGGGTTCTCATCCCCTCTGGCTTCTGGTTGAATTGGGCCAATGGGAGGTACTGAGACTTGAGATCAAGAGGAGAGTGAGAAAAGTGTATTTGTCCACTTGGCTTCCTCCTTATCTCAGTGGTGTAGGTTGGCTGTATTTTATTCCCCACAGCCACTCACAGCTTCTTTCAAGCACAGACGTCTTGAGCCAGGGCTCCTTTGTTCTCTCAGGCTAGGGGTGGTAAGGGATCCCACCTGATGCTAGCACCAAGGTACTTCAGCTTTGCTGGTCACCCTAAGTCTTCCTGTACTTTTATAAACAGTCATTTCATTAAATTTTCCTTATTTACATCTTTGAATATGCCATCTCTTTTCTGTTGGTACTTGGCACATAGTGTGTTAAATAAACACTAGCTCATTTGCTATACTTCCTAGATGAAATCTTCGATGGTGATGTCTCCTGCTGGAAGTCTCCATCCTTTTCAAAGATCTGCTGGGGGCCCTGAGCTAGCCCACATGTCAGCAAAATAGAACACAGGATTCTCAATTTGAAGTTAGCAACTATGCCAGGTTAATTGTCAGGACTGATTTCCCAACAGAATTGCTCTGTGATGCCAGCCAAATGCATATTCCAGGTAATTTCTCCTGCCATTGTCCTCTTGGACTGGGTCCATCACTTTGTCACCTGGTTCAGAGGATTCAATGAGCAGTGTATCAACATTCATTTCAAGTGGCTGTGTTTCCATTTTGTTTTTTGTTTGTCTTTGGATTAATGCAGGTCAACCACTTACTGAGCTCAGTTTATAAAATAAAGAACTTGGTGGCATCTCCTTCTTCCCCAGTAACATATTGCGAGACTGGATGTGACAGTGCAGCACTATTCAGGATCTCAACTGCGGCAACATTGGACATTTTAACAGGGACCTTCCCTGGATGGGTTTTGGTATTGTATTGATCAGCCAAAGGAGAAGAGTTTCATTTCTGAGAACATTGTTGCAGAAAGACATAATACATGGCCTTAGCAGAGAGATTATGTTGGCATCCCTTTTCCCTTAAAACTGCCAGAAATCCTAATTCTGTCCCTTCTCCC
Source organism: Anoura caudifer (assembly GCA_004027475.1). Lineage (NCBI taxonomy): Eukaryota > Metazoa > Chordata > Mammalia > Chiroptera > Phyllostomidae > Anoura > Anoura caudifer. Next base: position 49,947 of record PVKU01003284.1, read on the forward strand.
TTCATTGTTGGTGTCATCACTGAAGAAGCTATTTTGAGAACGGTGCCTCTGATTTATACTGTAAGCTCACAAAGGCTATAGACACTTCAGTGAGATGACTTACCTCAATCCTTCTAGGTGATTTTATAGTCACCTATGAGATGTGTACCTAACACACCTACAACACGTTGATTGAGAGACTTTTTGTTTATTATTATTGCTGTGCCTGTTTTAGTGGCTTCTCATTAAAGTACATACAACCACCTTGGAGTATTAGGAAATGTGGGGGAAAATAATGGGACAGATAACCTAAACCACAAACAAGGAGAAGGATATGCAAATTTGATAGGAACTAATCCACATTACACTAAACTCTCCATTTAATTAGCAAAATCCAACCTTCACATAAATGCTTAGAGAATCCGGCAAGTCCTGCACCAGAGAAACCACACAAACCTTACTTACTACTATTCCACTTAGTCAAATAGTGCAGACTTTCATGTGGTGCTGCTGATGATGTAAAACTGTTGGGGAGGGACAGCTGCAATCCAGTCACAGGAACTGCATTTCCTCCCCTTCCTCTTCTTTTCTGATAAAGGTGCAAAAGAGGGCAAAGTCCGAAAGTAGGGGAAAGCAAGAACAAAATGGATAAGCAAATGCTCCATGGCTTCTGCATAGGCACAAACATGTCTGGCCAAATTATTTGGAGGACAGACATATCCCTGCAAAACCATGGCTTCATTGCCATTGCTCATGCCTGCTTCTGAGGGAGTCTAGATAGGCAGTGTTTGCATGGATGCTGCGGGACTCTAGCCCTCCAGGTCACTCTGGTGTCAGAGCCCTGCGGTAGGGACTCCATCTTCCTCTCCAGAAACAAAGCCCAAGGCCCTGGATTTTGGCCTAGCATTTCTTTAACAATTGTGATTCCTCCTTGGGTCCATTCGAGAAAAACATATCTACACGTGTGCTTTGAAGTGCAGGCGTACAAAAAGTAAACAGCCCCCTTAATTCTAGGGGAGGACTGTTCAAACCGAATCCATACTGCCTGAAAGTGTCCAGTTAATCTACAGTGTCATTAAAATTCTGCTTGGGCCCATCACTGTCTCAGTGTTGGGTTTCTAGGCAAGTTCTTTTGTTTGCAGTGTCACGATGTCATGCTTCTACTGTTTGCTCCCTCTCTGGAGTCGATGGACTTGGATTTAAATATGTCCTTCGCATATTTGTGGTCCACGCAGCTGTGGGACCACAGCATTATTTTTTTTAGTCTTTTCATTATTTGTATTGTGAGCTTCAACCACTCTACTGACAAAAACAGACTCAGAAACTAATGCACATTCAATTCTATTTGTGTCACTCCAAGTTCAGTTATAATCTTGGCTGATGTACAGACTGGGTTCCTGCAGGGCTGTAATCAGCGTGTACATATTGTTTCACCTAACATTACTGTGTATACACATTTCCATGGAACAACAAAGTCCATATACATGTCATCTTTAATGTCGTAGAGAATTCCACTGCGAAATGCAGCACCTGAGAAAATATCACATTTGCATGTTTTCCTATCTGTGGGTGGCACTTGAAAATGTGCTAGCTGGAAAGAGAGCTCAAGCTCTGGGCACACATCAATAACAGGACACGGTATGAATTAAGCCACACTTGATCTGAACTTCACCAAGTTGAATTTCATCAGTATATATTGTTACAGGGTAGTTTATTCTCTCCTGTGCCAGGCCCCCTATGTTTCTAGGTTCCAGGTATTATTCACTCAACAGAGTATAGAAGATGGGATTTGAAACGAACCCGAGCTGTTTGGGACTGTGGTTCTCAGTGAGCTTGACTTTCATTCATTTTTGAGATGGCCACATTCTGCTGGGTTCTTCTGCTTGGATCCTTTACATGTGTGCCACAGGGAACTGGCTCTATGTTGTTTTCCTCCAAGTGTTTATGTCTTTCTATTTGTTTTTTTTTTTTACCTGTGGTGGTCTGACAAAGCCTCACTGACCTTAAGCAATGTGAGATAGCCTTTCCAAGCTGACAAGATAGCACAACAATTTACTTATTCATATTGCTGCTGGGTAGGCTAAGGATTGTCAGGAATGTCCCGTTACCGGCATTATGGTACTTTGTACTTTAAGAGAACAATTTTCATTTTTGGAATCTATTTGTTTTGTATTCCTTGCCATTTGGAGTTGGTACTGGGTTCATTTTCCTCCCAGTGAGGGGTAAGTATATACAATCTTCTGCTGAGGATAGACTAGTCCCCTGCATGTGATCATGTAAGGCTATTCAAGGCCTTTTGACTTATTTACCTGTTTCAGCCAAATTTAACCTTATAATATTGCACTTCATATCTCTGAAAGCTCCTAGTGCAGCGGTAACATCTCTACTGTCTTGAAATAGCCAGGAGCAAGACTTTATAATTTGCAAGGCAGGATAGGAGGATGAGAGTAACCGTTAATAGGTTTGTTCAAAAGAAACTGCTTAGTGGCCAGGGGCTGCATGATGTCCACAGTGGCTGAATATTTCACTTCAGAACAGTAGCAGCAGTTGAGCACAGAAGTCTCCTGTACTGAGAGTGGCTTCAGAGGATGCTCAGTTTCACAACCACCTCAAGCAGCTGTCTTTATACTTGGTACCCACAGGGAGCCAGGAGACCTAATGAGCTGGGTTTGGTGTCCTGTCCCAAGGTGAAACTCCTCAAAGACTGTCAGTAGGACAGACAAGTTTATCTGTAGGCTTCACCAAATTCTTCAGGCCTCTTGTACCAATTGGCTCACACTTACAAGTTGCCTGGCTAGGATTAGGAATGCATCCTATGGGCATATTACAGAATTAAATGAACTAGCCTACATGAAAATCAATCCATGAACATCACCTATACCGAAATTATAGTCTAAGCAGCTTAATTTGCCAGTTACTGCTTATAAGCCACCTCTGCTACTAGAAAATAGTTCATGCACACTTTCTACTGATAATAAGATGTAATAAACCAATGTAATGGGTGGTCCAGGAAATTGGTTTTTGAAAGTCTGAAGAGGCAGTAACAGCATGGTAGTCCTTTGGATATTTAGGAAGCTCTGTTTAGTGTGCAAAGGAACCTTGCACTAAGACAGTTTTATCCTTTGTTTGCTTATTGATTCATGAATTCATCTAGTCAATGATTCATTCATTTACTCATTTACCAAATACTTATTAAGTGCCTCATGTGTGCCAGGCATTGCTCTAGGCTTAGAGGCTACAGAGATAAGTAAGGCAGTTTCTTTTCTGGGAGGCCTCACATGTAAATTAACGCTATGAATACTAATGATTATAAATAATTTATTATTATTATTATTATAGGATATAGAGTGATAAATCCTAAAATCAAGCCATATACATATACTGTAGGATCACAGATGAAATGAGTCATTACTTCAATCCTGGGACAGGAGGTAGCCAGGAAGGGTGTCACATACTTGGTGTTGAAGGTTGTACAGGAGTTCACTAAGGAAAGGCTGGCGAGGATTCATCAGGCTATTGAGATCAGACAACTTTTCATTTTAATGCAATATAAGAAAGAAATTTCACTGTACAAAGAATATAGGTTCATATTTTCCTAATCTCATTTGTACCTATGTTTGCTCATTAATTAGTTCTATATATATATATATTTCAGTTTTATTGAGATATAATAGACTAACATTTTATTACTTTAAAATGTACAACACAATGGTTTGTATATGAGGCCTGTCCAGAAGATATCCAGCCATGTACTATGAAAAATAGAGACATTTATTGAAGAAGATACAAGAAACAAGAAACATTGTACATAGGATGATGGTGCCTCAGTCCCCTTCAAAGTAGGCACCTTGGGATCTTGCACAGTTCTCCCAGTCTCTATCAGCTGCCCCATTGTACTTTCCTGAATCTCACTGATGGTCTGAAATCTCTTCCCTTTCAAAGGTGATTTTAGTTTTCGGAAAAGCCAGAAGTCACAGAACACCAAATCTGTGCTGTAGCAGGGCTGAGTCACCTGGGTGATTTGATGTTTGGCCAAAAATCTCTGCACAAGATGTGATGCATGGGTGGGAAGCTGCTAATCAGCAGTTGCCTGTAACTGTGGCCTTCTGAATCATACAAATAGTTTCCACAGAGAAATGTTCAAGCTTAATGCAAAATTTGATGCAGATTCACTGCTCTGCTCACTCAGTCATTTTGAATGTGATGGCCATACAGTACACATGCTCACTCAACATCATCTACCACCTCCACTGATTAGTACAGTGAAGTCGTCTTTCTTCATGCATGTGCATTCCAGTCCACTCTCCTTGGCTGCCAGTTATATTGATGTTGTGCAAACCATTCTTGTTATATTAACAGTGGCTAGACTTTTTCTTGACAGACCTTGTATAATGTGAAATGATTATCACAATAAATTTAGTTACCATCCATTACCTCACATAGATACAAATTTTTCCCTTGTGGTAAGAATGTTAAGATCTACTCTATTACCAGATTTCAAATACACAATACAGTATTGTTAACTATAGTCATAATGCTGTATATTACATTTCCAGAAGTTGTTTAGCTTATAACAGGAACTTTATAACTTTTGACCACCTTTATCTAATTCCCTCACCTCCTACCTCCCACCTCTGGCAGCAACTAAACTGATGTCTGTTTCCATAAACTTTTTTTTTTTAATTTCACATGTAAGTGAGTTTGTACAGTATTTGCCTTTCTTCGTCTGACTTCTTTCTTTTTTTAATTTTATTTTAATTGTAGTTCTTGTACAGTTTTCTGTCTTCTACTCCCATCCCAGCCCACCGCCCCAGCCCTCCCCAGCTCCCTCCCATTTCCACCCCCCCAGCTTTTGTCCATGTGTCTTTTATACTTGTTGCTCTAAACCCTTCCCCTTTTCCCTTGAAATTCCTATCCCTCTCCTCTCTTGTTCTCAATTTCAGTGTCTTTGATTAAATTATGCTTGTTTGTTTCACTTAGCATAATGCTCGCAAGGTTCATCCATGTTGTCTGAAATGGCAGGACTTCATTCTTTTCAATGGCTGAATAGTATTCCCTTGTGTGTGTATGTGCATTTGTATATGCTATGTTTTCTTTATTCATTCTTTTGTAAATGTTTACTTAGGTTGTTTCCATGTCTTGACTATTATAAATCAGTCTGCAATGAACTTGGGGCATTCATTCAATATTTATTGAGTATGTACTATGTGCTATGCGCTATTTTAGGCACTGGGCATATAATTCTTTAAAAAAGAAATTCTTTACCTCCTAGAGTTTATTTTCTATTAGGTAAGAACAATAAAGAAAAATATATATGTAATATTGTATTATATAAAATATCACAGAATAAAAATGTTCTCTGGAGAAAAGGCACAAAAAAGGTCTAGGGGGTAAGGTGCTCACACTTAAATGAGGTGCTAAGGAAAGGCCTTGGTGTTGTGAAAGTGACACGACTACCAAGTGTGGGGCAAGTCATGAGGCTTTAGAGAAAGAGTGTTCCAGGTAGGTGAGTCAGTGTAGCTGGAGCAGACTGGGAGGGATTGTAGGAGGAAATGAGATCAGAGAGGTCACAGGAGGTCAGACTGTCTAGAACCTTGTAAAATCTAGTAAGGTATCTGGCTTTTACGCTGAGACAAGAAGCCATTGGAAGCAATAAAATCATGGACGCTGGTTGTAAAGCTGGCTTTTAGACTTTTGGGAAACTCATGCAATAAAACAATAATAAATATTTGCCAATGTAAACAATAAAATGTTTTTAAAAATTTGTTTTTTAATGTTTGAGTTAAAGACTTTAAAAATCTTTGATGAAGTTAAACAATTAAGAAGGTTTTGTGAAAGTCATTATTTTAGAATATTTCATTCTGTAAGCCAATCTTTTCCTTTATAAAATATGCCTTGCTTCTGATTCTAATGGTCTTTATACTAACCCTTTGTCCTGCATTTAGAAAGCAAAGCAGAGTGTGAGATTACAGATGGCCTGATAGGAGTGTCAAAGTGCATCATAGGAACACTGCCCCCAGGGAAAAAAAAGTCACAGCAGAGAATACAAGTAGAATATTCAACTTCCAGGGAGAGAGTGTTGGGGGATCTTGATAGAGAAATATTTGCAAGAGAGTCTTTGAAGCTCCTTCTGGATCTCTGGTAAATACCCATGATGAGATTTTTTAACAAATAAGTCAATGAGCTGGACAATTATAAAATCCCATCTATGCAGGCTGTTACTCTTAACATTTAATAACACTAACTAATATGAATTTCTGCATTTTTTTTAAACAAGCAGAGAAAATAAAGTAGAGTAAGTTGTAGCATTCACATTTGGCCCTTCATAAAGATATTCAAGAGTTCACAGAACTGGGAGCTTTTCTTTGGGTATTTCTCCAAGTGGCCACTGAGTGGCAGTCCAGGTAAAATTATTATAAAGCACAAACTTGCTGAGTACATATTTATTAAGTGGAACTAACATAATGCTGAGTGTGAAAACATTTCCTGCTCCTGGATTCTTCAGCTCTCTGAGTCCTGCCACAGACCCACTGGAGACAAAGGCAGGGTCATTTGTCAGGGGCCTGCCATTAGTGAAGGCCACACATCTTTCATAGCCCCTCTGGGGATTGTGTGAGGGTATTATAAGCAGGTATGTGTTTATGTATATATGTGTAGGTCACAAACATTAATCTGCCAGTGCTGTTCAAATGGCACCTAGAGAGTTTCCCGTTTAGTTGTATAATGTGCTCTTTAAATAGAACTAAACCAATTTGGGACTGCGGCCCTATTCAGCAATTTGGTGGGGGGGTAGTGAGAGAGAGGGGAAAGAAATAGTGCTGCCAACATTTAATAGCTGAGATGGAAACAGCAGCGGCTGGGAGATGGCAGGGAGGGAACTTCAATGGAAGCTATTGAAATGTACGTTTTACTTTGGGAAATCAAAGTTGGCCCCTGCTATCCTATTAAAATAGTTCTTTCCTAGTGTTTTATATCTGAATGCTATTCAAATGCACGCATTCCAAGAGGTTCAGCCATTGGCCTCTTGATCTTTTTCTTCTGTAAAATTGTTCACTATTATAAGGAGGACTCACATTTTCAGACCTAACCCACCACCAGAAGATATCTCAACTGGTTGCCACACAAACATCTCAACTAATATAAGCCCAGTTACGGGCTGACTGATTCACATTCCACCAAATGCATATGTTGAAGTCTTAACTCCTAATACCTCAAATGTGACTGTATTTTGAGATAGAGTATTTACAGAGGTACTTAAGTTTATATGAATTCATTATGCTGGGTCCTAATCAAATGTGACTGCTGTCTTTACAGAAAAAGGAGATTAGGACACAGAAATGTATAGAGAAAAGACTATGAGAAGGCAGAGGGAGAAGGTGGCTATTGTCAGGCCAAAGAGAAAGGCCTTAGAAGAAACTAACCCTGTCAACACCTTGATCTCAGGCTTCCAGCTTTCAGAACTGTGAGAAAATCAATTTCTCTTGTTTAAGCCATCTAGTTTGTTGTACTTTGTCATGGCACCCATAAAAAACTACTGCAAGCTCTAAACACAACACAATGTCTATCAACAACATTGCTATTTTTACTTCACCCAAGCAGAGGCATCTTAGTACCCTTTGTCTTTTTCCTTTTTTTAAAGATTTCATTTATTTTTATAGAGAAGGGAAGGGAGGGAGAAAGAGAGGGAGAGCAACATCAATGTGTGGTTGTGTCTCATGCAGCTCTTTACTGAGGACCTGGCCCACAGTCCAGGCATGTGCCCTGACTGGGAATTGAACCAGTGACCCTTTGGTTTGCAAGCCAGCTTTCAATCCACTGAGCCACACCAGCTGGGACCCTTCCTCTTTTTTTCTTTTCTCCCCAACTCACTTGCTATTCCCATCTAAGGGGACCCCAAGCTCTCTATTCTGTCACTGAAACGTTTCCATTTTCTTTATATAGTCCTCACTTCCATAGTCTTAATTCAACTCACATCATTTCCCATTTGAACTGTGCAATAGCCTCTTAAAATATACTTTGGCCTTTCATCTCTCTCCTCCTCCATCTACTTCAGTCTACCACTAGTTGGCACTGTAGATGAGAGGAATGACAGAATTATTGCATATTGATGAGAATAATGGAGTGGACAGGAAAAGATGATGAGTCAGAAGAGAGATGGTAGAATTTCTGGTGTAATGCCATGGCACAAGTGAGATGGAAGGGGATCTAGAACACAAGTGTGCTGCCACACAGGTGTGGTCTGAGATAGAAAAATGTAGACAGCTCATCTATAGGAACAAGAGACAAAAGTAGAGAATATAGTATGGGTGTAGATAGTATTATAGATTTGGCAGGAATAGTATAAAAGTTGCCTTCTGACTGCTATTATTTTCTTAGTGGAAGAGGAAACAAGGTTATAAATCAATCACCTGACAGTGAGACTAGTAAAGATGAGTAGTAGATTTGACAAGACTAGAGAATTTATGAAAACATCATCTAGATATGTGGGAGAGTAACTGGCTTGAAAAATATCATGTTATTGGCTGGCATTCGGCACTCACAGTAGGTTTGTGCTTTTGGACATAATGCTGGAGCAGTCAGAAGAGCTCGTTGCTTTTCTTCAGCTATAATGGGCCTCATAGATGCAGGTTGAGTGCTGGTAGAGAGGTGGATTTAACCAGGTTGGGGGGTTGCCAAGTGAGAATAACAGAGGAAGATGTAGACAAGGGAATTAAGGGTGTATACGAGCGAATGACTATAATGATGGACCACAGGATTTAATGCCAAGAAGGAAGTGAGAAAATTTTAAAGGCTGAAGATCAGTGAAAAGTTGGTAAGGTCAGTAGACTTTAAGGCCCCAGTGAGGTTGAGGAAATGTTGGAGTCAGTGTTCAAAAGCAGGTGAGCTGGAGATTTAGAAGCTGGTGCCCAGAGTAGAAGGCTTGGAAGTGAGTTTCTAGAGAGAAGAGTGGGTTGTGGCAATGAGATTCTGGGGTCAGAAGCCAAGGCATCGTGGAAGTCAAGATCATTGGTGGAGAGAAGTTCAAGGAATTGAAAAGACAGAATGTGGGGAGGATCATCTCTGTGTATATTAAAACTACTAAGAGCCCTGGCTGGTGTGGCTCAGTGGATTGAGTGCCAGCCTGTGAACCCAAAGGTCACCAGTTCTATTCCCAGTCAGGACACATGCCTGGATTATGGGCCAGGTTCCCCAGCAGGGGGCGTGTGAGAGGCAACCATGTATTGCTCACACGTTGTTGGTGCTCTCCCTCTCTTTCCCCCTTCCTTCCCCTCTCTCTAAAAAAAAAGTAAATAAATAAAATCTTTAAAACTACTAAGAATGATTATAGGTACAGAATTTTAGAGAGCTTGTGATCCCAAAGCTAAAACTGAAGTCAGAAATACGTAGTTTCAGCTCTTTAGAAAATACAAGACTCAACCAATACCAATAAAAATCATCTATAATTCCTGACAATGTGACTTTCAAAGTCTGTCACATCCTCATCACCTCTTGACTAAAGCCAAAAGCCTACTGGCTTTACTGGTCTGATACATATATATAGCCTTAGCTAACATGTGTCTAATGTACCTTCACTAGAATGGGTTTTTCCCCTCTAAAATTTCCCAAATTGTAAATTGACCTTTCTAAAATCATTCAAGTGTTTTTAAATATAATGTGCCTTTGACATTCACAGACTTAACACTTGTGAATTCTACCTTTAGGAGAAATTCAGGATGCCCACACCATGTAGTGATTTGTAGATTGGCTGAGGCACAAATTTGAACTTCATTTCTTACCAGGCTGATGTACAGAGTAAGGCAATGGTTGACCAACACTTGTTAATCCTAGCCAGTCACCCAGATTCCATAGCCAGAACAGGAACTTCTGTGAAGTTCAAAACAATTTTGCCCCTGTTGCCTCCCCCATATAAAATAAAGGCCCTGAACAGAAAGCCAACTGCTACTGCTGGCAGTGAAAATGAGCAGAAATAAAGGGAATCTAAAAAGGTGGTGATTCTTTTGCAGAACGCAGAGGTCTTTTTAGGGAAATCATGTACCATAGTGATATATGGGAATTGTAAGGACCTCCTGGACAGCTGTACATAAGAAAGAAAAAATTGCATATTCTTTCTCTATCTAATATTTCTGCTCTGGAATAGGCAAATCATTTTCTAACATCTCCATATCCTCCAACACCCCTCCAACTTGTACTCTTCACAAAAAGTACAATAACAAACATTTGTGTTGTGTGGGAAAAATTAAAACTACAAAGATTTGGCTCTTCTCTACACCTTGTAGCATCCCCTCTTATGGAAATTAGGATAAAACTAGCAATTTTGGTGTTTCCTCAAGACTGTTTACATAGAATTCTACCTGTACAGGCAAATCTCTCGGAGGCCAACGAAAGATTCAGGTCAGATAGACAAGGACTTAAATTATCAGCTGTGCACATTTTGGCTCCCAAAGTCTTTTGTGAAAACCCAGGGTACCTGCCCCAGGTAACTACTCTATTATTGAATTGAGTTGGAGAGGACCTCTTCAGGGAGAAATTATAATTGGAAGTGTCATTTATCCTAAACTTGTATCCTGAAGGACAAGATCCTGGGCACAAAGCCAAGATTCCCATAGATTTAGAATATTTTTTAAACCCTCAAACAAGAGAGCATGTGTCAGTGTAAGTTTAATGTTCAGGGTTCTTTTGAGACAACATTTTATAAAGGATGGTAGCCCTGGCTGGTGTGGCTCAGTGGATTGAGCCCTGGCCTGTGAACCAAAGGGTTGCCAGTTTGATTCCCAGTCAGGGCACATGCCTGGGTTGCGGGCCAGGTCCCCCGTGGGAGACATGCGAGAGGCAATCATACATTGATGTTTCTATCCCTTTCTTTCTCCCTTCCTCTCCATCTCTCTGGAAATGGATAAATAAAATCTGTAAAAAAAAAAAAAAAGAAGGCAAAAAATAATAGTCTATAAGACCACATGAGTAGGTAGGCACGTAATATAGGCCAATGGCTCATTTGGGAATCTTTAAAAAGATTCCTAGATGATTGTATGCACCTTAAAGTTTGAGGAGCAGGGTATGGCATGACCTTTGAGGTCTTTTTTTTTTTAACCCTGAGGACCAGAACCTTGTTGCTGCACTGCTGCATTACTTAATGGTAATCAACTATAAGCTCTCTGCATTACTGGAATAAAGTTTCCTAAGGCTATGGTTCAACTTTCAGATATAGATATCAAAAGAAGACTTTTCAGGGAAATGAGGAGAACCCTGCTCACTCAAAAAAGTGCTAGGCTTGCTTCAACTGGCCATGAGTTGGAGATCAAAAATTCCACACTAGGAATGAGGCTAACCACAACTGCCTACAACAGTGGTTCCCAAACTTGAGCCTGCATCAGAATCACCAGACAGCTTATTAAAATGTAGATTGCTGGCCCCTACCTGCAGAGTTTGCAATTTGTTAGGTCTGGGAAGGTTGACAAGATTTTATTTCTAACATGTTTCCAGTTAATGCTGGTGCTGCTGGTCTGGGGACCACACCTTCAGAACAATCTGCCCAGATTAAAAGTCTGCTGTCCACAGAACTTCATCAGATCAGCAACCTCCTCAAAGTTGAGAATGGCTTGGCTGCAGTTTAACTTTCTTGCCAGGAAATTTGCTGATTTTCCAGTACAGTATGAAGACTGGTTTCACTTTCCCTACTATGAGCCAGGCCAACCCGCTTGCAAGTGGTTGTGATCAAAATGTGTCAGCCTGGGATTTGCTGAGTCCTGATCAATGAATGGGAGCTTTTCTGGCTTTCAGACTTTGCCCAGATTAATTGCGGTATTCAAGGTGATTCAAGATGATGATCCCACCCCTGCCCAGGTTTTTGTGGTTTTTATGTATAGAGTATTCCCAAAGGGAGTTATTAAATTGAATCCACTGATAATCACTAGTGAAGTTGGCCTTTATTACATATTACCCTGCTGAAAGCCACACAATCACAAGTGCCCCTGGTCTTTTTTGCTCTATAGTTTCAGAGCCGATAGCTTTCTCCTGTATTTGTATTACTTTGGAAATAAAACAACTTTTGGAAGAAAGCTGTCTTTCTCTGACTCTTGCAGATACAGGTAGATCTCTGGGAGTATCTCTCCACAATGTGACTTTGAATTTTTGAATTTTCTCAGCATGTTTCCTTCCCAATGTTTTACTGAAGTTGTCTTCATCTGAGGTCTTTTCTGCCTTCCTGTACTAGAAGCTCTTGGTGATACCACTCTGCTTCTGTTGCTTCTAATCAAATCCTTCCATGTGTAATTGGACTTTGCCAGTTGGTCTTTGAAAGGGCCACGGTGTTATAAATATTGCTCTATACAATGTTGAAAATCCAATGATTCTACAAGTACAGAGATTTTTTTTTTTTTTATGTTTGGAGAATGGTAACTGAAGAAGCTTATTCTGGTTAGGACCCTGTTTTTGTTAAAAGTATACCAATTATCTTTTGCTATGTAAGAAAATACCCCCAAATAAGTGACTTAATACAATTTGGCTCAAAATTCCCTGGTTGGCAATGTGGGCAGAGCTCAGCTAGTGGTTCACCTAAACTTGGCTGGGTGTTCTCTTACAATTGTGGTTGACTGCTGGGTCAGCTTCAGGCTGGCTGGTCTAAGATGATTTGGTTCAGCTGGAATGGCATGTCTGTTCTGTAGTCTTTAATCTTCCAGCAAGGTAGTCTGGGCTTTGTCATGTGCCAAATGAGCAGGCACTGAAAGAACTGCTCATTTCAGACTCTTCTTGTATTCTATTAGGCAAAGACTCTTCTACTGAGGCCTAGACTCTTTTATTGTATTCTATTAGGCAAAGTAAAACACAAGTCCAGCCCAGGTTCAAGGGGTGTAAAATAGACTCTCCCTCTTGGTGGGAAGAACTAAAGTCAAATTCCAAAGAGCCTGGATAGAGGGAGGAAAGAAGGATTTGCAGAGTCACCTCAGGGCCTTAGAACATGCTGGTCTCTTCCTGGAACTCTTCTTTACTCTTTCCATGGCTGTTCCTACTCATCTTTTAGATCTCAGCTTAATTACCACCTTTTCAGAAAGGTCTCTGTGCTGTTCTGCTATTGTCTATTTAAAATTGTGTTTTTTTCTTCCCTCAAGTGCTTATCTCATTTTGTAATTGTGTTATTTAGGTTTACTGATTTCCTGTGACCATACTGCTAGAACAAACATCCCATAAAGTCAAGGAATAACTGTCTTTTTTTTACCATTGTATCAATAGTATTTATCCTAGTGCTTGATACATAGTAGGCCTTCACTAAATATATGTCTAATGAATGAACTTAATGAAAGAGGGAGGTTATATAATCTACCAAATTGAGGAACATTTGAGTATTTCAGAACAGGGTAGAAGAGTTGGCCTCACCATTGTGATAGGCAGAACAAAGAAAGGGACCAAAAGAGTTTTTTTTTTTAAAGGTACAGTGAGCTTTTATCACCTACGTGATGTACTTTTAGGAGTCCTAAAAACGTGCTTTCTCCCTGTGATGGTCCTTCATAGCTTAGCTGAGGTTAAAAGCATGTTGAGGCTTGGAAAAGACCTTGAAACCTAAGATGATTTATTGGCTTTCCAAAGGATCATGTGTCTGATTCATGATTGTGTTAAAATAAGAGCACTAGACATATATAGAAATAAAAATAAATATGTTTAACAAATCACTATTACCAGAGGAATGAAATGATGACAAATGAGGACTTTCTTTAAGAAAAGAGACATATATGATTGTCATACTTCGAGGCCACCTGGCACCTGAAACTTCAATATCAGAGTATTAACCCATTAAATATTTTTTTAAAAATTTTATTTTGTTGTTCAAGTACAGTTTTCTGCCTTTTACCCCCATCCCACACCTCCAGCCCTCCCCACCCTCCTCCTGTTTCCACCCCCACTTGTTATTGTCCATATGTTCTTTATACTTGTTCCTGCAAACCCTTCCCCTTTCCCCCAAAATTCCCTCCCTTCTCCCCTCTGGTCACTGTCAGCCTGTTCTCAATTTCAGTGTCTTTGGTTATATTTTGCTTGTTTGTTTGTTTTGTTGATTAGGTTCTTGTTAAAGGTGAGATCATATGGTATTTGTTTTTCACCATCTGGCATATTTTGCTTAGCATAATGCTCTCCAGTTCCATCCATGCTGTTGCAAAGGGTAGGAGCTCCTTCTTTCTTTCACTCTTCAACCCATTAAATCTTGATGCTTTTGACAATCAAGCCACTGCAAATCTACACTAGAACAGACCAAAGTAGGGTTCTGTTCCCAGCCCTACTTTGCCAGACTTTAGGGAACTGGTTCTTACCTAGGCTGATTATATTGTCAGGGAATTTGACAACATCTATACACATTTTTTGGTTTGCCACAATCAGAGGAAATGCTACTAGCAAATAGCAGGATAGAGGCCAGAGGTACTGCTAGATAGCATACAATACACAAGATACCACTCAGAAGAATTATAGAGAACCTTTACTGCAGCATCATTTACAATAACCAACAACTGAAATGTCCATTGACAGATGAATAGACAAAGAAAATATTACACATACACACACACACTGGGATATTTAATCATAATAAAGAATGAAATGCTGTCATATGCAACAACATGGATGGGCCTTGAGGACATTATGCTAAGTGAGATGAGTCAGACAAAGAAAAATATTATATGATCTTACTTACATGTGAAATTTTAAAATAAGAACAACCCTAACTCATAGAAACAGAGATCAGGTAGAAAATAATCTTTTGTCCAAATACTCCTAGAAAGCATGCCTCCCAAATACAAAGTCATCATGTTTGTAAGTTTATCCCAGTGTGGGCCGAAGCAGGTTTCAAGAGGGTTGGAACAAGGATGAGATGAAGGAAGGCAAGTTTTACAAGTGCAGGGTCAGATCCTATGTTTAGTTAAAATTTTGACATTTTGTCCATGATGGTTTTTGCATTAATTTTGAAATATTAGAAATATTGCATTCAAATAGCATTAATCTTAATTGCTGAGATTTCTGTGTCCCCTCAAATTCCATGCCTGAATTAAATGCCTCATTTGCCCCACCTCCTCTCCATCTTGTTTTGGCCTTTTGTGTTCTCAAATTTTTGTCACCTCCTGAGCAATGCCACAACATCTTTAGCATTGACTCTGAACTCACTTCTAGGCATTATATTCTAGAGAACTTACCAAAAAGGAGCGGGGAGTGGTGACAAGGGCAAAGCTCTACATGAGGGGGGCCAAACAGTGTGATTAAATGGTGTCTGAACACACTTTTCTACAGATAACACCTCTGTCCGGTGCTCATGAGTAGAGGAGGTTCTGCTACAGAATCTTGTGAATGGATCTAAGACTAGTGTTCACACTCAACTAATGTTAATACTCAGTGTTGAAACTTTTTAAAATTGTTTCTGTTCTCCTACTGTTAAAATAATTGTAAACATTTTTTTTTTTTTACTCAGAAAGCCAGAGATCTCTTCCAAGAGGCTGTCTCTAATTCCTCGTTTTATGGACAAGGAAACCAACACCGAAAATGGAGTGAATACTTAGAATCCTCCATTGTATCATAACACCAAGCTGGAGCAACAACCCAGGTCTCCTAATTTCCAGGTCAGCATCAATACTGCACTTCCTCTGTTTTGTGTAACATCTTTCCAAAATCCATTTTCACACTTTTCAACTTGTAAAAAATTGTGAAACAATCACTAAAGATACATTTTAATATTTGAGAAGCAGTCAGGTGAGGTAGGTAGTGAACATCCACTGGCCTCGAAATGAACCAGACCTGGGTTGTCTCCTGGCTCTGGCCATTGCTCCTTGCGTGCCTTTAAAAGCTTGTTTCAAGTTGATGAGCTCCTTTTGCTTTATTTTAATGTGGGTATTAATAGGACGTACCATGATGTAGTTGTGAGGATAAACTGAGCTAGTGCATGGATTGTGATGCAAACATAACACTTGCTCAGTAAGATATGGCTGTGATGTAATCATGGTGATCATGGGGCTATTTTGAGCCAGGCTACCTCCCTTTGCCAGCCAGGGGGATATTCATAGGACCTTTGTGCTGGGATGGCACTTAGTAATCTATGAAAACAATTCTTCAATCTCCCTCAAAGCTCCCCTTGCACATTGAAACTGCTTTCCCTTGCCTCTTCCTTTTCAAAGCCCCACCCTTTGGTCACTGCTGTCACAGCCTATATAGCAGGAAAAACTAAAACATTTTTCTTTCAGAGTTCTCTCTCTCACCTTCCCTTTCCTTATATCCTTACCACCACCACCACCACATCCCCCACACCCCACCTAAATACACTTCTTTATGTACCAGACACCTCCAGCACAACTAAATTGTGGCTGCCAGAGCTCCAGGCTTTTCCCTGTGCAAATCGTTAAGAGGAGTAATTAATTTTTCACTGTTGAACTTTATACCTCACCCTTCTCCCTTTACCTCCAATAGTAGGGTCTCAGATATTGACAGTTCCTGTTTCTGTCTCTGTCTGTCTGTGTGTCTAGATCTCCTATTAAAGAAGATGGCAAAGAGAAACAATGTATTTGAAGTGCCAAATGCCTGCCCCTTCTAAATATTCTCACAAAAAGAACACTAAAACACTACATGGGGAAACACCTTTTTAAAGGACTTTTAAAATTTCCTGGGTGAGGATTCCCAAAGCAAAATTTTTATATAGGAAAATACTGCAGCCATAGCAGAAAACTGCCAGTTGGAAGAGGAGGGGAAACCAAGGTAACCCTTGCCACTGCTTTTTGTGGTTATTGGAACCCAGTAAAGCCAATAGAAATAATGAAACATGTACATGCATGAAACAAATAACTTGATAATATGGAGTATGCTTGCCCTTCAAGTTTTTCATGGCACTCATTTCATTTTAGTAGAGAATAAAGTGGCAGGGAGGTATTAGTCAACCATGGTGTCACTTGGTTCCCAGTATGTCTTAATGAGATTCATTGTATTCAGGCAATACCTGTGCTGAAGAAAAAAATGGAAGAAATGGAATGGAAGCAAAATGCTAAATTGACTGCAATAATTTATTCATAGAAACTAGGTGAAGAGTCACTCTAGTGACAAATGTCAAAGAAAAGAGGGACAATGGCGCACTGCATATCTGTGCCCAGATAAGAACCAACATTGCCTCACCGGGCTTCCAAGAACTTTGAAGGATTGGATGGTTTTCTTACAAAAGAAACTCTAAATTGAAAGTTGCTCCCTTTCTCTGTATTACTATCTGTCTGTCTGTCTGTCTTTGTCTGCCTCTGTCTCCCTCCTTCCTTTCTCCCTCCCTCTCTTCCTCAGGGCTACACTACTGCCTGTGCCTGTGTTTCCAGTGTGTATTTAGCTTGAAGGCAGCCATGACCTACTATCCAAGCCTATTTATTCTTCTGGCTTGTGGGACAGGGGAACAAATTGGGCAGGGTGAATGCTCAGACAGATTGTCTTTGTAGTTTATCGCAACTGTCCATGTGGCTTCAGTTGACTGCTGGAAATGATGAGTCTCCAGTATGTGACACCCTGCAACACAGCAGAGGGCTGGCTTCAGAAAACCATGTGCTGTTCTCTGTGGGCTTGGAAGCATGCAGAGAAAATACCAAGACACAATGCCAAATCCATGACTAGGAATATTAAAGGGGTCTGAAGCAGCAATAGCAGCATAGCTGAAGTACAAATTTTGTCTCAAATTTGTCTCTGACTTCAACAGGAGACAAATACTATAAATTGCTTTTCTGATTGGCAAGGAATATAGAAATGTATAATAAAATATGCCAGTGATTTTTAAAGCAGATTTTGATGTCTTCTTGTTCTCTAAAGTATGCAGAGCAATGCCAAAATGAAAATTTCCATTCAGCAGAAGCCCCCTATAATGGCCTTTTATTAAAATGTATTGTTTTATGTAGTTCTTTTAGTTCCCAGTATCTGTGGCCCCCAAAATTGAATAGATCAGAAGCACTAATGGTTGTATAAATACCAGGTGACCTCCTCATTGGCATTTTATTATGATCTTGATTTGATGAGTGAAAACACTACCCTGTAAGTAATTGTTATGTGGGGGAAGCAAAATAATTTTTCTTCTACTTCCTAGGTTCTTCTGCTGAGCTAACAATGAAATTGACATGAGACAGACTAACAGGAGAATAACGAGCAAATTTACTGCATATATAGATATGGGGGTTCTGTAAGAATATGGGACCTGAGGATACATTGGGAAATTGAGGCTATATGCTCTTTTGCACTAAGGAGACCAGAGGCAGGAGTCTGTGACTTCCAGAGGAAAGTAGGCCATTCACAAGTAGAGGAAAAAGAGTAAACATTTGGTAAAGAAATTCTTGCTGGGCCACCCAGAAATAATGAGACACAGAGGGGAGTGTAACAAACAGACGTTGCTAGGTTACTCCCTGTCTGCCACACTTGTTTCATATTATGGTGCTAAAGTGATAGCTCCTTCCCTTTAAGTAGAGTTTTCTATTTGAATTATTTTCAGCAGATAAGGGGGGAGGGTCAAAACTTCTTTCTGAGTCTTTTGTTTCTCAAAATAACCTGCTTATAATAATCAATATTCCCAAAAGGCCTATTTTAGGGTGGCAAACTCTACTTCCCCTCAGTTAACAAAGAAATCTTTCAGAGGTTTTCACATGATCACTCTTACTATATTTATCCCTATGTATCTCTGAAGTTTTATCCAGTGGTTGTTTTAGTTTAATACAACTACACTATGATTGTTGGTAGGAATGTACAGTGGGGTAGCAACTATGCAAAACAATATAAAGGTATCTCAAAAAGTTAAAAATCAAATTTTCATATGATCAGTAGTCCCCTTTATTGATTGGTATATGAGGTCTGTCCAGACAAACTGTAGCCATTGTTAATATAATAAGAATGGTTTGCGTGACTTGGATATAACCTGGCAGCCAAGGAGAATGGACTGGAATGTGCATGCATGAACAATGACAACTTCACTGTACTACTCAATGGGGGCAGTAGATGCTGTTGAGTGAGCATGTGTACTGCATGGCCATCACATTCAAAATGAGTGAGTAAAGCAACAAATCTGCATCAATTTTTGTGTTAAACTTGAGCATTCCTCCATGGAAACTATTTGAATGATTCAGAAGGCCATAGCTATAGGCAACTGCTGATTGGCAGCTTCATCACGACAGTGTGCCTGCTCACATATCATGTCTCATGTAGAGTGTTTTGGCGAAACATCAAATCACCCAGGTGACTCAGCCGCCCTACAGCCTAGATTTGGTGCTCTGTGATGTCTGGCTTTTCCCAAAACTAAAATCAACTTTGAAAGGGGAGAGATTTCAGACTGTTAATGAGATGCAGAAAAATACCACAAGGCAGCTGATGGCAATAGGGAGAAGTGTGTGAGGTCCCAAGGTGCCTACACTGAAGGGAACTGAGGCATCATTGTCCTATGTACAATGCTTCTTGTTTCTTTCTTGTATCTTCTTCAATAAATATCTCTGTTTTTCATATTACATGGCTGGATACCTTCTGAACAGACCTCGTCTATCAAAAAAAAAAAAAAAAGAAAAAAGAAAGAAAGAAAGCAGGACCTCTTTGGCACCTTAATGTAGGTTAATTTAATTACATCATCTCCCTAGTTTAATTCTAGCATGGTTCAGAATAACATGAGAACACTGAACTTAAGATTATTGGGAGCAGATACTCAAAGTAGGGATGAGGATAAAGAGGAGGCAGTAGAGAGGATGGTGGACCGAAAGGACACAGAAGAAAAACTTCACAAACTTAACTTTTTGCTCTATTTCAGTGTTAGACTCCATTTATAGCTCTGTGCTAACAAGTTAGACTGTCACAAAGCTCCAGCTCTGATGGGTGAAGAAACACCAATCTGCAGCCCTGTCATGGGCCCTGTGGGAGATGAAACTTTATTTACTAAGCAGTCTGGTAGCAAGGGGACTCTAACTTTTCCTTACCAGGATTCTTGATCTGGAAACCTGAGTGAATTGCAGGTACAGTAAATTGCCCCTGACTTTATTGCAATCATAATGCATCATTTAACTTAGGTTACATTTTTTCATTTTCATAAATCAATGAAACTCTAGAACTCTGAAGAAAGCAAGTGCAAGCACTATTGGACACACGTGAGTAATCTTGAAATATTTTCTTGACACTAGACATCAGAAAGAAAATAGCTAAGGTAGTAAGTTTCTCATTAGATTATATTTTACCACCATATTTTACCACCAAGTGGTCAAGTGGCTTTATTGTTTAACCCATGATGAGGGTATGTACAGATACCATAAAGCATATGTTTATACCATGGTTTGTTGTTGTTTTAATCAAGAAGAACATAATGTACCCACTTAGCTATTTATAAAATTCATCTTAACAGCTTAACTATTTCTCAGCCTTCTCCTGGACTACTACAACAATTTCCTAATTGATTTTCCTGTTATCAGTATCATCTCCTTTGAATTTTTCCTTGCAACTGCCCCAGATAAAAGTCTCTATACCACACACTTGCAGGTATTATTTCTTTTGTTAAATCTTGATTGCCTATAGGACAAAGTTCCTTGGCATGTCTTACAAGAATCTCCATGTTTTGACCTTTACCAATAGCTCACCTTTTTATTGAGCACATACTTTGTACCAGTAACATACTAACTACTTTACAAGCATCACTTAATTTTAAACTTTATAACAACCCTAAAAAGTGGGTATGATTATTACTATTATGTTACAGATGGGAAAACTGAGCCATAGATCACTCATCTCCTTGCCCAATACCACAAGACAGAAATTGGCAGAGCTGGAATTTGAACCCAGATCTACCTGATGCCAAAGTCCATAGACATAATGTCCACATCTATACTTCCTATTTCTTCAGCTTAATTTCCTTTTGTGTCTGCCCCAACATCACTCTCAAACAATACCAAAGTGCCTAGTTTTCCCTCATACCATATGGCTTATGTCTTTGCTCACAGCATCATATAAGTAGCTTTTTGTCTTCCCACTTGATTGTGAAAATCTTCCAGTCTGAAACCATTCTTATTCACCTTTAAACCTATATTAATTATCTATTGCTGGATAACAATATTATCATACACATAGCATCTTGGAACTCACACACATTATCTCACAGTTTCTGTGCTCCAGGAGTCTGGACACAGCTTAGCTGGATCCTCTGCTTGATGTCTCATAAGACTGAAAACAAGGTGTCACCTGGGACTTGTTTTACCTGAGGTTTGACTGGGAAAGGATTTGCTTTTAAGCTCATGTGGTTGTTCACAAGATTCAGTTCATTGTAGGCTGCAAGAGTGAGGAACTCAGTTTAATGTTGGTTGTCAGCTGAAGATGATGCTCCGTTCCTTCTCCATGTGGCAGCTCACAACATGGAAGCTTTCCTCTTCAAAGCCAGCAAGGAAGAGCATCTCTCTTAACAAGATAGGCATTAAAACCATATGTAATACAATCATGTATTCAAAATCACGAACATTCTGTCACCTTTGCTGTATTATATTAGTTAGAAGTGGTCACAGGTCCTCCCAACACTCAAAGGGAGGGGCTCACCAGGAGGTGGGAGTCATGGGGGCCACAGTATGTCCTCGTTTAGATTTAGGATTACCATTGCATAGCTTCATGGAGTTATAAATTATGTCAACCTTTTACTAAGTATTCAGTAAATATTTGCTGGCTGAAAGCACTAATAAACCAGTTAGACCAGCTTAGGAACAAAATTACTTGAGGTGTAGCTTTATAAAAAGAGTTTTAACATGGGAATCCACAATTTCATCTCTCTGGGTTTCAATTTCCTTATTTGTAAAATTAGTTGCATAAGCCAGCTGATCTCTAAGGTCTTTTTCATCTTTAAAATTCTGAAATTTTAGATTATCTGTTTCTTTCCATCTTTATCCATCCCTAACCCCTTCGTGACATAGTAATAGCAAATGCTTATGCAGCATTTACTTGTGGCAGATACTGTTCTAAGTGATTTATATGTTTTAGATTCTTACAACATCACTATGGGGTAAGTCCTTTCATTTTCTCAATTATATGGATGAGGCAGTTGAAATTCATAAAGTTAAGTAACATGATCCTGGCCTTGGAGTATGCAGTAACCTTTACACTGTACTCTCTTTCCAAAAGCAAGATCCCCAGCCCGGGACATGCAAGAGGCAACCAATTGATATATCTCTTGCACAATGATCTTTCTCTCCCTCTCTTTCTCCCTCTCTCTAAGAGGGAAGCCCTCTCTCTAAGAAGTAAATAAATAAAATCTTTAAAAGAATCAATTTGGATTTATATAAAAATAAAAGAAAGCAACAGAAGAAGTAGTGAAGGTGAGGAAACTAATTTTCAAGACTTGGATGGTAATATTTAGGATTTCCTTTTCTTTCAAGGTTCAAATTTGAGGTTTGAGCACCATGACTCTAGGGTAAGGAAGACTAGAAAATTATTGCATCTTTCTCAAACCTGCCATCTTCCCAGAGCATAAAAGGCACATTGGTAGAACCAAAGCTCAGTATAGACAGCAACAAGTAGTGGGAGGGAGAATATAGTAGTCCTCCCTTATCTTTGAGGAATATGTTCTAAGACCCCTAGTAGATGCCTGAAACTGCAGATATTACTGAAGCCTATTTCCTGTATTTTCCTATACATGTATACCTATAATAAAGTTTAATTTGAAAATTAGGCACAGTGATAGATTAAAACAAAATCTAATAATAAAATAGAATAATTAGAAAAATATATTACAGTAAAAGTTATGTGAATGTGGCATTATTAAGTAAAATAAGGATTACTGATCTACCACTACAGTTGATCTGATACTTAATAGGGTATTAAGTGACTGAAAGGTGGAGACAGTGTATACAGTGTGAAGATGCTATACACAATTTGAAACTTATAAATGGTGTATTTCTGGGCTTTTCCATTTAATATTTTCAGACCACACTTGACTGCAGGTAACTGAAACCATGGAAAGTGAAAGCATGGATAAGGGTGAGGGGCTACTTGCATAAGCTCTAACAGAGTCTAAAAGACCCTGTTAAAAGTCTAAAAGTCTAAAAGACTCAGCCTGAATCTCTACACCCTGTCCCACCCCAGACAGTGGCTGGCAGGCACTATCTCCTTTATGTCTATTCTTTATCTGTTTGGTTGGACAATGTCCCTTCCATGTTTGGAATTTCCAACTAGAAAAAACAAGTGTGTAGGGATCAGGCTGGTATGGATGGTGGGAGAGAGTTGGGTAAGAAAGGTAATGAAGCAGAACATACCCAAGAGTGACAGTTTCTTTTTCATTAGATTATCAACTCCTTGACAGAACAGTCTGAGTCTAAGTAAATCCTTATTAGACCTGAACTGGAATGGCTTAGTCCTGACACTTTGCTCAATAAGTCATTCTTTTATTTCTCTACCAGATATAATTCTACATCAAAGAGCAAGGTGTATTCTGACTTTTTATTACTATTCAGTGAAGTGGTAGTTTCTGGTGCAGGGAAAGATATAGGGCTATATCATGCATTGTGATCTCTCTACCTGCTTCTATTTAAGTTAAACGGAGAGTCAGCATTACGGTAAACTTCTGACTTTGTTCCACCTTCCAAAGTGGAGAGTGCATGTTAACTTTTATGGAAGAGAATCAACAATTTAATAGAAATAAAAATGTATGTCCACCTTGGAGAGAATGAAAACTCTGTCAACCCCCTTGTCCCAGTTTGTGACACAAATCAGAAAGTGTAGGCTGACCATGCATTCAGGCAATACCCCCGAGGAATGGTAGTACTGTGGGGAAAGGGGACTCTGATGCTCTGAGATCCAACCTCCACTGAGTCAGCAATGCTGCCTGGACAAATTATCTTTGGGAAATAAGGTAACTTCCTTATTAGTGTTTTCAAACACTAATATTTTTCAAACGTGCTGCCTGCTTTTCTATCTCACATCAAAATAGTTTGGCCTAAATGTAACGGGGGAAATAAAGCACAATGGAAAGTCCTTTTGTTTGGATAAATCATTAGAAGGTTTTGATGATGAAAAATTCAGAAATTCCAACCTAACATAATGGTTAAGTAACGTAATGGTTAGACTGTCAATCTAGACTGTCATCTATACAAGAAAATAATAATAGTACATACACACTTATAGCTGTTATGAAGGTTAAGTGAATTAAAATTTGTAAAGTATTTAGAATACTGCCTGGCATATAGTAAGCTTTCTATAAATATAAAATAAACTAATATTTATTCACTTCCTGCTTGGTTTTATGATGTAGATTTTCTCTTTTGTTTCACACACCTGAAGTGAAACATAGATATTCTTATTCCCCGTGTAGTGATATGAAAATGGAGCCTCAGGCTGCCTACATGACTTCCCCAAGGTCACACAAGTTGTATGTTTCAGACCAAGATTCAAAATCTAATGTGCCTCATTTAAAAGTGAAGACTCTTTCTATCACACCCCAATAGCTTTCTTTTTTGCTCTATATTTTGCTCACCACTTCCTTGAAGTATATGGATGTTGAACAAACTGATCCTGGTATCAGCCTTTCTAGTTCCCCTGGAGAAGTGGTTGAAAGGGCCTCCGGCTGCCACATAGCTCAGTGTAGGTAGTCTCTGGATTTGTTACTTCTCATTTTAGAAATATACTTCGGGAAAGCTGTTAGCACACATAAATGAACTGATCATATCCTCTCTTATCCCATAAAGTAACTTGGGTGGTTGAGTTTAATTTGATTTCTTCTCAAAGAAACCATGTGGCCTTCTTCAAGCAAGTTACATTTTATTACTGGCTCATCATAGTCTTTGCAAATTTTGATAGTCGGCCTGATATTTAGCAACCTGTATAATCTCAGCTGTTGTTCCTCACTCCCAACTTTCATTGTAGATCTTTGAATCCTTACTTGCTTTAGTCATCAGCAATTGGAACCCCCACCCTGGCCCTGTACTTTAAAGAACCCCTCTCTGAGCCTTCTCAGGCTCCACTTTTTCTAGTGGGATAAGAATTTTGTGGGACCATACATTGAGACAAGAGTATAGTGGACATAAGAAGGGTTTTGGAGTTAGACATACCTGAATTTTAAGACCAAGTCCAGCTATTCAATAGCTATGAATAGTTGGGGAAGTTAAGCTAATCTTTATTTTTCATTTAATCACCATACTGTTATCTGTGTCTATGATTTTTTCTTTGCTTAATGCTCTCACCTTTTTTACCCAGCCCCCCAACTGAAGTTCTTTCTGAACGTCAGTTTTCTCATCTAAAGAAAGGAGAGAATAAAACAGGCCTCAAAGTGTTGTGAAAATTGAAGGAGATAATAAATATAAAATACTCAGAATGGTACCTATCACACAGACACTTAAGGAAACTTGAGCTACTCTTTGTACAGTAATCTTCTAGAGTCATAGACTACAGAGTTTAACAAAATTATCATAGTTTTTCCCTTAAGTTTCTTAAAGTCCTCAGATGGATATTACTTGGTTCTGTTCCTCTTGATTGATCTACACTGACATGGTGTGTAAATTAGGATGACAACATCTGTGCCCTTATATTGTAATCCAGTATATCTCAGTGATCTGATTAAATACCCAATGTAAAAGGGGAAGGAGAAAGAAAGCAGTAAAGGGGAACATAAAAGACACATTCTCTGACTGTGGTAGAATATGTTTCCAAAGCTGGCTGCAACATTATCTCCCACCCCACTTGCCCTTTTGCACTGTGGTCTTGCTATTCCTTCCATTGAGAGGAGAATTCAGACTGGTCCTATGACCTGTTCTGACCACTGGAAGATAGCAATGGTAATGGTTAAACCTTGAGACATCTTCAGTTTCTGTCTTTATGAATGGAACACTTCTTGGAACCTAGCCATCATACTGAGAAAGCCCAACAAGACTCATAGAGAGGCTCACATGAAGAAAAATCTAGGCCCCAGCAGCGGCAACTGAGCTCCCAGCCAGGAACCAGCAACAACTGACAGCCCAGTGAAGAAGGCCATCGGAGAGAAAGCCATCCTAAAGACACAACCAACAGCACGGGAAGTAAAGGAATCATACAATGAGCCCACATAACACAAACAATAAGTTGATGTTGTTTTTAATAAGTCATGAGGTTTTAAACTTGTTTGTTATACGCCAATGGGGAACTGACACTGAAACATTTAGCCGTCATTTTGTGTTCATGTACATTATTAACTTAAAAGCATGTTAATAAGAACACAAGCATAAGAAAACATATTACCTTGTAACAAATTTGAGAGGAGATCTTCTTAGAAAAATTAATGGTACTTCATTATTAGTAATACATAGATCTATTCTTCATATCTATAGAAGTAACATTCTTAATATATTTTATTGATTATGCCATTACAGTTGTCCCATTTCTCCCCCATCATTCCCCTCCACCCTGCACACCCCCTCCCACCCACATTCCCCCCTTTAGTTCATGTCCATGTGTCATAAGTTCATTAGATTCTATATTTCCCACACTATTCTTGACCTCCCTATCTATTTTCTGCCTACTGTCTATGCTACTTATTCTCTGTGCCTTTTCCCCCCTCTCCTCCTCCCACTCCCCAGTTGCTAACCCTCTATGTGATCTCCATTTCTGTGGTTTTGCTCCTGTTCCAGTTATTTGCTTAGTTTGCTTTTGTTTTAGCTGTGGTTGTTAATATCTGTGAGTTTGCTGTCTTTTTACTGTCCTATTTTTTATCTTTTTCTTAGGTAAGTCCCTTTAACATTTCATATAATAAGGGCTTGGTGATGATGAACTCCTTTAACTTGACCTTATCTGAGAAGCACTTGATCTGCCCTTCCATTCTAAATGACAGCTTTGCTGGAGAGAGCAATCTTGGATGTAGGTCCTTGACTTTCATGACTTGGAATACTTCTTTCCAGCCCCTTCCTGCCTGTAAGGTCTTTTTTGAGAGATCAGCTGACAGTCTGATGGGAATTCCTTTGTGGATGACTGTCCCCTTATCCCTTGCTGCTTCTAGAATTCTCTCCTTCATTTTAATCTTGGCTAATGTAATTATGATGTGCCTTGGTATGTTCCTCCTTGGGTCCACCTTCTTTGGGACTCTGAGCTTCCCGGACTTCCTGGAAGTCTATTTCCTTTGCCAGATTGGGGACGTTCTCCTTTATTATTTGTTCAAATAAGTTTTCCACTTGTTGCTCTTCCTCTTCCCCTTCTGGTACCCCTATAATTTGGATGTTGGGACATTCAAAGATGTCCTGGATGTTCCTAAGCCTCTCCTCATTTTTGAGTTCTTGTTTCTTCATTGTTTTCTGATTGGATGTTTCTTTCTTCCTTCTGGTCTACTCCATTGATTTGAGTCCCAGTTTTCCTCCCATCACTATTGGCTCCCTGTGCATTTTCCTTCATTTCACTTACTGTAGCCTTCATTTGTTCATCTAATTTGTGACCAAAATCAACCAATTCTGTGAGCATCCTGATCACCAGTGCTTTGAACTGTGCATCTGATATGTTGGCTATCTCTTGGTCACTTAGATGAATTGGCTCTGGGGCTTTGATCTGTTCTCCCATTTGAGCCATTTTTTCCCCTTTTCATTTATTTTTTATTTTTATTGTTGTTCTTAGCATTTTTTGAGGGGGTTCTGGTCAGGCCTGTTGAGCCTTAGGTGTTCCCCAGGGTGGGGCAGCCCAGTTGCTGGTTTGTGACGCTGTATGTGGGGGCGGGGTCCAAGAGGGAACAATGGCGCTTGCTCTGCTCTCTCTTGGATTCCAGTCTCTTCTGCTGCTTTCCACAAGCAAATTGGGCCCTTCTGGTGCTGATTCCCAGGTGGGTGGGCTTGTGTACATTCTAGGACCCTGTGGGTCTCTCCAACGAACTCTCCTGTGAGGCTGGGAGTCTCTCCCGGCACCTCAACCCCCACAAGTGTTTTCAGTTGGTGTTTTTAGGTTTTATTTCCTGGCACTGGGGCCCCGGGTTGCGAGGTCTGTCTCACTCCCCAGTTTTGCCTGTATTATCTGTGTGCAAATGTGGGACCACCTGGTCAGGCAGCCACCTTGCGTGGCCTCACTATGTCTGCCTGCTGCCACCTAGCACCCGGCATCCACTAGCCGCCTGCACTCCTGGGGCTCCTGTGTGCCGGCTCCTCCAACCTCCGCTTTTTTCTGCCATGACTCTGCCCCTCTTATAGGTCTGGAGGAATGGTTGTCGGACTTCCGTACAGTTCAATTTTCTGTTGTTCTGGTTGTTTTCTTGTTTCTAAATCTTTGTTGTCCTTAATTTTAGTTGTGTGAGGAGACACAGTGTGTTCACCTATGCCTCCATCTTGGTTGGAAGAGAAGTGACATTTTTAAGACTTTATTTTAATGTTTTAAGTAGACATGCAGAGTGGTCAATTTGAAGAATCTGTATCTAGCTCTTGATTGTGTTTTGAATTGCTAACCATTAATGAAAAAGCTTATACAATATGAAGATGATGTATTAGAGAATTGTACACTTGAAACCTATATAATTTTATTAATAAAAGTAACCCCAATAAATTCAGTTTAGGAAAAGGCCTGCTGCCAATAAAGGTGAGAATATTGAGTTTCCAGTGTGACTTTCATACGGAGAGACAGAGAGCTGCTGGAAGGTGATGTATGTCTTTTTGTGACATAACTCTGGAAACTGATTGATTTGCCTTATCTTCCCATCATAATGTTATTTCCTACTCTGTGTTAGGTATGAGCAGGGATATGAGGCCTATGAAATATATGTATATGAATCTTAACATGAATGGCAAGTGTGAAGTATAATTCTTCATTTATTCATTCAAAAGTCAGTGCCTTCAACCAGTGCCAGGCATTGGCTTCAAATGCCAAGTAAGTTCTTTTCCCTGACTCAGGGTTCAAGTGATTTTTGGTGTGAAAACTCCAAAATATTAATATAGTAATTTTATGTACACTTTCATGTATCTGGTAAGACTAGATATTTTTTTTTGTTCCACCATTATGGGGGGATCTCAGTCTATGGTTTCATTTTCTTAAACATTGTACAAATGTAATCCAAATCTTGCACAATTAATGTAAGACCTTCCACAGTATGCCCAGTTAGAAATCATCATTTGGCGTTAAACTCTGTGATAATCCAGATGAGAGGTCTTCTGCTTAGCAAAAGCTTCTACCTGCCTAAGGCTCTAATTCTGCATCCAGCAGCTAAGATGCACACAGGGGAATTTGTAGACCTACCCTAAATGAAAACCTTCTCTTGGAAAACCCAATCATAATCTCCAATTATATTGTTCAGTTCATTGTATTTGGATGGGGAAGGTAGCCAGAATTTTCGATTGCTGTTAACATTTAAATTCTGAAAAGAGTAATTTCGTTTTTCAAGGCAAAGGAGCAAATGCTCATTTGATTCATTGTTGCAAGTAAATAATTAGAAAATTGTACTGGAAAGTGAAGGATCCACAATGCAAAGACAGTTAAATACTGACCTTATTCAATGCAAGCCTTGGGCCCAACTATTTCTCTACTTGGCCTGTCTCTCTGACCTACTTCTTTTCTCAAAAGGATATTTTCTCCAAATGGCAGTGCTCAAAGATTAGATAAAGCATGCCTATGATGTAGGCCCTTGCATTTTGATTTTGTTTAAACTATAATTCATTATTTTCTATTAACACTCATTCAAGTGCTCACTGTTCATTACCCTTTTATCATTCTGTGATTACCCTAATTTGTATGTGTCCCTTGTACATTGACCAAATGATGAAATAATCATTTGTGCATCTACACAGTATTTTACACCTATTGTTCACAGTCTTATGCATTCTATAAAGCCCTTTTATCATTCTCTAACAACAATGGGATATCTGAGGTATCTGCTTAGTAGGAATAATTCATTTATTTATTTAATAAATATTCAATAGGTACCTACCATGTACTAGGCACTCTTCTAAGCCCTGGAAGAACAGACAAGGAGACTTGTCCTCATGGAGCTTACATTCTAAAGAGGAGATACAGGCACTAAATAAAGAAGTAAAATGCATGGTGTGTAGGAGGGTAAAAAGTTCTATAGAAAAGATAAATAGAGAAGGAGGAATGGAGTTTTGGGCAGGAGATATGTGTAATTTTAAATGGGATTATTGGGGAATGCCTACTGAGAAGATGGCACTTGATCCAAGACTGAAGGTTGCCAGGGAAGCAATAAGCCATGTGGATACCTAGAAACGATATTTCCAGCCTGGGAGAATAACAAATGCAAAGGTCTTGACACATGAGTATACTTTGGAGTGTTTGAGAAATAATTTTAAAAAAAGTCCTTTGTCTGGAATGCATCTAGAGAGAGGAATAACAGGAGATAATGTCACATAGATGATGGATAAGAGTATTGTTTAGGTTCTCATAGACCATCATAAGGCCTTCTACTTTTAGAGGATTCAAGCCTAAAGCTTACAATAACATTTTAACAAAATCATGTTTGCTGTATTGAAAATTGATTGCAGAGCAGTCAGACCAGGGCAGGAAGACTAATTAAGAAGTTATTGCAACCTTTGGCATGTTATTTTATGTATTAAAATTATTGTTATTCAATTACAGTTGTCCTCATTTTCCTTCATTGCTGTCCCTTCCCCTACCCACCCCCATCTTCCACGTTCAGTCCTTCTCCACATTGTCCTTGATTTTCACTGACTTTTTACCCTGCCTATAGCAGAGGATGAGTATCTTTGGCTTTTTCCTTCCCTTACACTTTTCTTCAGTCTGTTGAAGGATTGAACTTACTTTCTCTATTAACTTCAGTGCCTAGTAGGGAAACAAAATAAACTCAGAAAGACGTTGGTTAGGGGGAGGAGGACGGGAAATAAGTAAGAACAGGGTTATAAGGGAATGAGAGTGAATTGAGGTGGGGTTTGTCCCAGGCATGGGTGGGGGAAATCTTGCATGGGGCATCAATGGGGAAGAAGAGGAGGCATATGAGTAGGGCAGTCTGACCTTCTCCCTTTCTTTCTTGGCGAGTTGGGAATCATTCTTTCTCTTCATTCCTGTGGTGGTTGTTGGTGTCTCTTCATCTGAACCAGGCTCCATTGTTTCCTCAGTTTCGCTGGCCTTCTGGTAGCAACAGTGCCCCATTGCAGGGCTCCTGACCTCCATATACACCCTCCAGGAAAATGAGGAGCCACATCCTCAGCTGCGATTGGCCATCAAGAAATTCCTCCAGTCAGTGGTAACCATGGTGTCGCATGACATCACAAGCCCCACGCTTCACATTCCAGGACAGGTAGGAGAGAGTGAAGAGGAGTCTAGTGGCTCTGGTTAGAGAAAGGTGGAGCTTCCTCAACACCCCTAAGGGCTTTCCCAAACTGCCCTCTCACTCTTCCTCATCTCTTCTAGGTAAGTGGTGCACAGGGCAGGGAGAGGGTGTTTCCTCCAAGCCACTCCCCACAGCCATCTCCATTCATCGGTTCATTCTGTTGTCTCCCAGCTCTCCTCATTATCTAGCATTTCATGAGTTTTTAGTGAATGCTTTATTTTAGAACAGTTTTAGACTTACTGAAAAACTTTGAAGGTAATACCCACATACAGCACACCCAATTTCCCTTATTATTAACATTTTGCATTAGTATGGTGCATTTGTTACACTTAGTGAACCAACAGTGAAACCGTTATTAATTAAAGTCTGTACATCATTCAGGTTTCCTTAGTTATTATTTAATGTGCTTTTTCTGTCCCAGGATCCCATCCAGGATACATACTACATTTAGTCATTATGTCATGCCTCATTAGGCTCCTCTCAGCTGTGACAGTTTTTAGACTTCTTGTTTTTGAGAACCTTGAGAGTTTGGTTTGTTAATTGTGTTTTCCTTAAAGATTTTATTTATTTTTTGGGGGAGTGAGGAAGAGAGAGAGAGAAACATCAATGTGTAGTTGCCTCTCATATACCCCTTACTGGGACCTGGCCTGCAACCTAGGCATGTGCCCTATACTGGAATCCAACCAGCGACCCTGTGGTTCACAGGCTGGCACTCAATCCACTGAGCCACACCAGCCAGGGCCACTTGTGTTTTTTAACATTAAATTTGCAGATGTTATTGATATTATTGTTGAAAGTTTGCACCCTTTTACCATGCCATGCCTTGTTAGACTCCTCTTGGCTGTGACAGTTTTTAGATTCCTTGTTCTTGAGAACCTTGAGAGTTTGGTTTGTTAGTTCTGTTTTTTAACATTAAATTCTCCAATGTTATTGATTTTATAGTTGAAAGTTTGTATCCTATTTCCTCCACCTCTCAGCCCCTGGCTAATATTTTTCTACTCTCTGTTTTAATGAGTTTGACTTTTTCTTTTTTAAATATTCCATATATAAGTGATACAATGCAGCATATAACATTTTCTTTATCCATCTATCTGTTGATGGATACTTGCATTATTTATATTGCCTATTTTGAATAATGCAGCACAACAACTACCTAGTATTTTTTAAATCATTTTTATTGTTATTCTGTTATAGTTGTCTTAAATTTTCCCTCTTTGCTTTCCTCTGCCCACCACACCCCGGCCCCCACAGTCAATTCCCACACCCTTGTCCATGTCCAAGGGTTATTCATAATGTTCCTTGTCTAGTTCCCTCCCCTTCTTTCCACCATTATCCTCCTCCCTACACTCTGGTCACTTTCAGTCTGTTCCATGTTTCCATGCCTGGGGTTCTATTTTGCTTGTTAGTTTATTTTTTTAATTAGTTTCCTCTTATAGGTGAGATCACATGGCATTTGTCTCCTGCTTATTTCACTTAGCATAATACTTTACAGTTCCATCCATGCTGTTGCAAAAGGCAGGAGCTCCTTCTTTCTTTCTGCTGCATAGTATTCCATTGTGTAAATGTACCATGTTTTTTTTTGATCCACTCATGTACTGGTGGGCACTTAGGCTGTTTCCAGCATTTGGCAATTGCAAATAGCAGCACTATGAACATACAGGTGCATAAGTTCTTTTGAATTGGTGACTTGGGATTTTCAGAGTACATATTCCCAGCAGTGGAATTGCTGGGTCAAAAAGCAGTTCCATTTTCAGTTTTCTGAGGAAATTCCATACAGCTTTCCACAGTGGCTGCACCAGTCTGCATTCCCACCAACAGTGCACTAGGGTTCCTTTTTCTCCACATCCTTGGCAACACTTGTTTTTTGATTTATTGATGGTAGCCATTCTGACAGGTACAAGGTGATATCTCATTGTGGTTTTAATTTACATTTCTCTGATGGCTCATGATGTTGAGCATCTTTTTGTCTGTCTATGGACCATCTGTACATCCTCCTTGCAGAATTATCTATTCAGATCCTTTGCCCATTTTAAATTGAATTGTTTGTCTTCATGGTGTTGAGTCATATGAGTTGTTTATATATTCCTACCTAGTATTTTGGATATCTTACCTAAAATCCCACAGCCTTAAATACCGATATTTAAGTTTCAGTAAAGAAATAAGTTATTACACTTCCCTCCAACACTTGTCTCTTCTAGACAATTTTCCAGGTTGTACTTGGTGCATGCATGTGTGTGTTTACTAGATATTATTTAATAGTTTTCTTCTCTACCCTCCTCATATTTATGAGCTTTTTCTCCAGAGAACCTAAAACCGAGTCAGTATCATCAGGGTTCTCGTCCTCCCCATGGTAGTGGCTGAATTCATCCCTTGGCTTTGTCACAGGGATGCCATGGTTGTTTCTCTCTAGAGCCTTGGGGATCAAGATCGTGTGTGTGTGTGTGTGTGTGTGTGTGTGTGTGTGTGTGAGAGAGAGAGAGAGAGAGAGAGAGAGAGAGAGAGAGAGAGAGAGAGGCAGGCATATGCAGCAGGCCCATATGCAGGTACCATCACTTACTGGGCACCTGTAAAACCAAAACCAGGAAAGCAGAGAAGCTGAAGGGAAGTGGTATTGTCCAATACAGGAATGCATTTACTTAGGCCTCCTAAATGGTAGACAGAAAATAAATGGAAGAGAGGAAAGTGAGTTTGTTTTGTTCCTAAAACTCATAGACACAGACACCAATTTGGTGGTTACCAGAGGGAAGAGGCATGGGGTAGTAGTAAAGGGTAAAGAGGGCCAAATATATGGTGATGGAAGATGATTTGACTTTGGGTGGTAGGTGCACAATGCAAGGTACAGGTCACTTATCATAGAAATGTACACTTTAAACCTGTATGATCTTATTAGCTAATATCATCCCAATTAATGTAATTAAAATACAATAAAATAAAGTGTTGGTGTCAGGTTAGTAAGTACTTCTTGGGAAGAAACTCAGATTGTGAAAGGAGGAAACAGGTTCTGGATCTTGGATGCAACAATGGGTACTGTTTTTTTTTTTTTTTTTTTCAGCTTCTTTTATTTTTCTCCTATTTCTTATTCCTGAAGAAAGTGCTTTACTAGCTCTGGCATCTTATGAGTACAGCTTCCTTCAAATCCTGGACTTGGAAAAGAATGAAGTTCACCTTCTCAAGGATTAAGAGAAAAATCTAATGGCTTGGGATTTGTTTGAGGTGAACTTTTGTTTTTTAAATAGACATCTTTGGAACTTAATGAAAAACATTTAGCCCTGGCTTGGTGTAGCTCAGTGAATTGAGCAATGGCCTGTGAATCAAAGGGTCACTGGTTCAATTCCCAGTCAGGGCACATGCCTGGGTTGTGGGCCAATTCCCCAATAGGGGGCACATGACAGGCAACCACACATTGATGTTTCTATCCCTCTCTAAAAATAAATAAAATCTTTATTTTTAAAAGAAAAACATTTAAAATATGGAATCTCTTGATGTGGTATCTGGTACCTGGATTAAGAGAATTCTGTGGTGGAGTGGATAGAGCTGTGTAAGGACACCAGGACACCTGAGTTCTAGCTCTCATCCTGCCATTTGCTCTCTATGAGGCAGCTGGTGTGTTGCTTTTACTTTCCTGGGATTCAGTGACCTTGCTGTAAATCGAAGGGTTAGACTACATCGTCTGTGTGTCTCTGTGTATTTCACATAAATTCCATGTCACTTTATCATTTTCTCATTAGTTATAGAATGCATACTTTTTATTCCATGGGATTTGGTGGGAAACTTTCTATTTCTCATAAATTTTGGAATGCCTGTAGGATATTTCAGCTGCCTTTTATTGGGTTGACATTTTTTATTCTATAGTCCCAGAAAAATTTATTTAATTGACTTTGCTATATGGGGCTTTATTTCATGTAATAGACAAAAAAAAAAAAAACAAAACAACAACAAAAACAAAAACAAGAAAAAACCTTTTTTTGGCTTGTCATAATTTAATTGTATTTCACTACCTATGTCCTTTTTTAGTTTTTGAACAGTAATGGAAAAAGAAAGGCTACAAAAACTCTCTTGCATCATTCAGTTTATAAGTAAGAATACTGGGAACTTTTTTCCATGATATGTTTGTAGATGATGATTCTGTGCTCATAGAAAGTGCTTGGCAAATTGGTGAATGATGACATGTATAGAGGCTTTTTTGGGTTTACTCTTTGCTCTCAAAGGAAGTTTTCCATCATTACTTTTTCAAACAGGTTTTCTACCTTTTGCTCCACTTCTCCTCCTTCTGGTATCCCTATGATATGGATATTATTACATTTCATGTTTTCCTGCCCCTACCTTAACCTCTCTTCATTCTTCTTGAGTCTTTTTTCCTTTTCTTGCTTTCTCTCAGAATTTTTTCTACCGTGTCCTCTAGCTCACTGATTCAATCCTGTGCTTCATCTAGCCTGCTTTTTATTCCTTCTATTGTTTCTTCAATTCAGAAGTTGTATCCTTCATTTCCTCCTGGCCCTTGTTGACAGTTTCTTTGTCCTTTGTCATTCTGATGTAGTTTGCAGTAAGTTCCTTGTAGCTTCCCTGTATATTTTTGTAGTTGTCAGTGAGCTCATTGAGTTTCCTTATAACCATTGTTTTGAACCCAATGTCTGATAGTTTACTTGCCTCAATTTCATTTAGCACTCTTTTGGAGGATTCCTCCTTTCCTTTTGACTGGGGGTTGTTTCTTTGTCTCCCCATTTTAGGGAAGACTCTTCTTGCTTGTTTCTGCTTCTCATACAGATCTGCTTTGACTTCCTGTCTTTGTGATGTGAATGTCCACAGTGAGAGACCTGTGAGATTCAGTGGTGCAGTCTCCTTGATCTCCTAAACTTGATGCTCTTGGGATGCCCCTTATGACATTTATGTTGGCTCCCTGGATGCAATTGGGTTTTAATTGTTGTTGGGTTGTTCTTTGATGGGTCCTTTCCTCCAGCTGGCTGACTGAGGGTAACTCCACCCACCATGTCTTGTATGCTGTTGTGCAGGTGATGCCAGAACAAAAACACAGCACAAGAAACAAACCCATACTCACAAAAATAACTCCTACCCACAACCCCACTATCAACAGCAAATGAACCAGTATTAATAAGGGTATAAAGAGATTAAGACTATTATAAGAAAGGAGAAGCAAATATGAGATGACTAACTGAAAGAAAAATAATTTTGAGAGGGTAGAAGGAAGTGCACTAATAAGAGTAGGGAATCAGAGCAAAGCAAAGAGAGAAAGTAAAATTTACATTGTAAGTGAAAAAGAAATGAAGAAGGTGGAATGGAGTAAGAGAAGGGAAGTGTATAGCATTAAGTTTAAACAGAAACTAAAATAAAATAAAGTGAGGAAAAGAAAAGGAAAAAAGTCAACGTATAATTAAAAAAATAGGAAACAGGTCAGAGAAAAAGATCCACCACAGCACTACCAACAACAAATGAGCTAAGATTAATATAGGTGGGATGGAATAAGAGCAAAAAAAGAAAGAAAGAAAATCTTAAGAGATGTTTAGAGGAAAGGGAAATGATTTTGAAATGATAGAGGGAGAGGAAAGACTAAAGTGAGGAACAAAAACCAGGCTAAGAAAGGGAAAAGTTAAAATTTGAGATGAAGAAAAGAAAGTATAGGATGAATGAAAAAATAGAGAAGAAAAAAATAGGCTAGGACAGAGAAAAGTTAATTTTGAGACAAAAAAAAAGAATGAGCAGGATGATGGCAGAATGGAGTAGGAGAGGAGAATGGTAAAAATTGAGATTTTCAATATAAGAATAGTGAAGATCTAGAGATAAAATTGAAAAAATGCAACAACAACCCTGTGCACAGTGAACAAGCAAAGAATGCTAATGGTGGAGAGAGAACATGGGTATTTTAAGAGCAGGAAAAAGAATGTGAGATGACCTTTGACAAGAAAATTGGTTTTGAGAGTCTGGGTGGGGAGAAATGGTAAGAATGCCTAATGGAAACAAGTTGTAGCAAGAAAGAACACAAAATTTAAAACATAAGTAATAGGAGGAAAGAGGAAGGTAAAATGGGGTAAGAGAAGGGAAGAACAAAATATGAGAATTGAAATAAACTATACTGTAAAATTTAGTGGTTTAATATCGCAAATTGGAAGGATAAGAAATGAATGTTAAAAAACTATGCAGGAAAGAAAATATTGCAAATCATGAAGAAGACCACAGTAGATTCTGTCCCAGTAGCATCTAGTATTTACCACTGTTTTTCTTTCTGGATCCACCCCTGGTGATATCATATGGTGTCCCAGTCTGGCCTTAGGCAGCCTGTTTGAGACTATCAGATATCTACCATCTGTGGCTGACTCCTTCAGTTGCTAATCTAGTTGATCTGCAATCAGCAGTCAGGCTTTAACACCATAGGTGGGGCAGAGTAACTCCCTGGAGCAAGGCTATTGCTTCCCCTCAGGCTGATTCCACGAGAAGAGTGGTCTGTCTGAGCAGGATGGCTCCTGCAGTATGGGGGATGACCCAGCACCCAGACCCCAGCAGCTGCTCTCTCAGTTTTCTCCCCAGAGCTGCCATCTCCAGTCTCTTCTCAAGTATCTCTGGTCCACTCTGCCACTCAACCCTTTGCCAGAGCCCAGGGTAAGTGACTGCACATGAAAATTTTTGAGTTGGCCCTTTAAATGTCTCTTTGTTTCGCCAACTGTCTCTGGCAGACAGAAACTCTGCTGCTTTTCACAGCTGGATGTTATCTGTGTACTTTTTGGGCTCTGGTGCTGTAGTCTGAGGGGCCCAGCTTGAGGTTTAGACACCACATTTCTTAGGAGGATCCCCCTAGCTGCTGAGATATCTTTCCAGCACTTCCACTGACACTCTTGTGGGCCCAGCCAGCCCTCTTGTGTCCCCTCCACACTTCCTACCAGTCATTTTGTGTTGAAGATGTTTCTTCTGTCTGTCTGTGTTTATAAGGCTTCTCTCCCACTAGTGTTGTTGTTTATTCTAGATGATTTCTCCACATTTTAGTTGCAATTCCAGATTGGTCCTGAGAAGGGGTTAGTGTAACTTCCACTCACTTCTCCGCCATCTTGGATATCCCCTTTGGCATTTCAATTATGATGCGTTTTGATGTGGGCCTCTTGGGTCCATCTTGTTTGGAACTCTCTGTGCTTCCTAGATTTGTATGTCTATTTCTTTCACCAAGTTAGGGAAGTTTTGTGTCATTATTTTTCAAATAAATTTCCAATTTCTTGCTCTCTCTATTCTCCTTCTGGTATCCTCATGATGCAAATGTTGGTCTGCTTGAAGTTTTCTGAGATGCTCCTTACACTAGCCTCATTTATTTGGATTCTTTCTTCTTTTTGCTTTTCTGTTTGTTTGTTTGTTTGTTTGTTTGTTTTCTTATATTCCAAAATAGCTGATTTGATTCTTAGCTTCATCCATAGTTAAAAACAAAAAGAGAATCTTAAAAGCAGCAAGAGAAAAGCAGTTAGTTACCTACAAGGGAGTTTCCATAAGAGTGTCAGCTGATTTCTTAAAAGAAACTTTGCAGGTTATAAGGGAATGGCAAGAAACATTCAAAGTGATGAAAAGCAAGGATGTATAATCAAGATTGCTCTACTGAGCAAAGCTATCATTTAGAATCATAGGACTGGTAAACAGCTTCCCAGTCAAGAAAAAACTAAAAGGGTTCATCACCACCAAACCTGTATTATATGAAATGTTAAAGGGTCTTCTTTAAGAAGAAGGTAAAAAATATGAACAATAAAATGGCAATAAATACATATCTATCAACAATTGAATCTAAAAACAAAATAAACAAATAAGCAAAATAAGAACAGAATCATAGATACAGAGAATGTTTTGATGGTTGCCAGATGAGAGAAGGTTTAAGGGATTGGGTGAAAAAGGTGAAGAGATTAAGAAGTACAAATTGGTAGTTACAGCATAGCCATCAGGATGTACAGTACAATATAGGAAATGGAGTAGCCAAAGAACTTATATGTGTGACCCATGGATATGAACAATGGTGTAGGAATTGCCTGAGGAAGTTTGGTGGGCTGGCTGGAGGTACACAAATAGGGAAAATTTAGGACAACTGTAAGAGCAGAAACAATAAAATATAATTTAAAAATAAAATAAAATAAAATAAACTGAAAAAAACTTACTGCAATAATCTAGGTAAGAGATGATGGTGGTTTGGACCAAGGCAGTAGCAGTGTGTGTGGTAGTAAGTGATGGCATTCCTTACATACAGTGTGAGGCAAAAATAGATTTATAGTTGTTCATATGGCAAATAATATAATAATTAATAGATAATAATAATAATACAAAAACTCTGTTTTGTGTACTCACAACTATAATCCTATTTTTGCTCCACATTATATATTATAGGTAGGAACTGTAGGATTTACCAATGAATTGGTGAGAAAAAAAGGAGTCAAGGATGCCTCCAAGATTTTGGCCTGAGCAACTGTATGTATTGAGTTGCTACTTACAAAGACACGGAGACTAATGGAGGAGCTAGTTTGAATGAAAAGATAAGGAGGGTGTTTTGGACATGTTAAGAATGAGGTGTCTATTGACTCTCAAGAAGAGATGTCTAGTAGGTAGTTTGGTATATATGATTGAGGTATGAGGGAGAGTTTTAGACTGGGGAGATATATTATAGAGTTATAGGTGGCATTTAAGCCATGAAAGCCAAAGAGTTTAGTACAGGGGTAATAGTGAATAGAAAAGAGACTCAAGGCCTGACCCCTATGCACTACAAGATGTGAACAAAACCCATTAAGGAGTATTTAAAAAGTATAGCTAATTTCAGCTGTTTGAATGTTGCCACTTGTGAATGGACTAAAATATTTACGAGTAGATTCTCTTGGTAAATCTACTCGATGCCCTAACAAAGACCTTATTAAAAGGAGAATGAAAGAAACAAAACAAAGTACTTACAACCCTAGAATTCTAGAATATTTGAACTCAGAGGCGGCCTTAGAGATCATCTAGTTCAACTCTCTCAATGTGTACATGGTAAAACCAAGGTCAAAGTGCCAGAGCTCTTAGGTGCGCAGCTGGACCTCAAGCTGAAGTCTCTGGGTGTCAGCATCCTGGCACATGCTCTTCGGTACATAGCTAGTTCCCTTTGAGCACCATGGGGGAAAGTGTTAAAATAGATGCAAACTTTGAGGAGGCAACAAAGATTTCCTCTCAGTGTCAAGATTTGAAGTAAATAAAAGAATGATAGTAACAGAGGGGAAGATTCCCAGTCGGTGTTTCCATTTCCTTTTTATAATTCTATTTCCAGTCAATTAATTAAAAAGACGTATATTTGGCCCTCCAAATATCACATATTAGTATGTAAAGACAGGTTTAGTGGTTACTTAGAAAAGGTCAGAACCTGCATTTCAGGGCTTTTTAGTGAGCTACTCTTTCCCTCAGACTTTTCATCACTACTTCATCCAGCTCTAGAATGTTAAATGGTTTCTGGTCACAAGATTAGATGCCATTGTATGCTAAGAAATCACCCAAGAATTACCTGGTGTCAATTTACACTTGTTCTTTTTTATGTTTCATTTTTTAATTTCAGTGTGAAAAACAAGATAGGGATTTAGCTTTCATTCCTATGCTCACACCAAATGGCTAGCCTGTTGTCCTAGGAAATGTATTCAATAAACCGTCTCTCTCACACACATTTGAAACTATGTAGTAATCCATTTGTTAAATGTACATTTGGACCCATTTAGAGAATTTTTTTCATGTTCCATTAATTTGTTAGTCTGTTCTTGCTGCTGTAACACACAGCTTTTATGATTATATCCTTGTAATGCACTTTAATATCTGATGGTGCTAAGCCTTCTAACTTCTCTTTTTGTTTAAAATGGTTCTGGCTGTTTTTCATGTTTATTTTTCAGGTGAATTTTGGAGTTATATAGTTAAGTTCCAAAGTAGAATATTATATTAATATGTTCATTGGGATTACATTGAAGATTTAGATTACTATAATTGATTTTAAAAAACAATGTATACTTTTTATACAAGAATAAGGTAGAGGCATACCCTGAAGACACTGTAGATTTGGTTCCAGACACCACACTAAAGTGAGTATCACAATAAATGAATTGTATTTTTTTTTTTTTTTTTTTGCTGGTAGAGGGGCTTGTCTTTGGTTTGTAATAAACAGAATATCTGTGAAGCGCAATAAAGCAAAGTGCAATAAGCGAAGCATACCTGTATGTTCTATCATTTACTGGTCTGTTATGGTTATTAACAGAGATTATCAAGTTTGTTTTTTTTATATAGGCCTTGTATATATCTTGCTAAGTTTAGTTTTAGGAAATTAATATTTATTATTACTTGTAAAAAAGAGATATGTTCTTATATTGAATGTATATTAATATGTGTTATCAAATTCTTATAACAATTGTAACCAATTATCTTGCAAATTATCTTCTAATAATTTAAATAATTTCTCTGAGTTTTAAAATTATGTATAATTATTTTACATGTTGATTATAATTTCCCATTTTTCCTGTTTTGTATATCTTATTATCTTCTTTTCTCTAAATGCAATGTCTAATCCTTCCAGAACAATGTTAAATAATAATCAACACAGTATTTTCCATGCCTTATTCTTGATTTTAATGGAAATGCTTCTATTGTTTCAAAATGAGAAGGGTTAAGGAAGTATTCATCTATTTCATATTTTATTAAGCATCAAAAAATCAGGTACAGAAAAATTTTATCATCCATTTCAATATCTATTGAGGTAATCACATGCTGAGTCTTTGCTGATTTATTAAGATATTAAACAATATTAATTTAATAGTTTATCATGAATAGTTCTTTCTTTCCTAGGGAAAAGAAATTCCACTTGGTTATAATGTGTTAATGTTTTAATTTGTGCGAAGATGGATTCTATGTTTTGAGAATTTAGGGTGCTTATATGAATATGCAGGGATGGGATACATCTGCATTTTTCTATTTTGTCCTAATTGTCTGACTTTAAGATCAATATTGTCCTTTTCTAGTCACCCCTTCAACACACACAATCAATACACACAAATGCACATACATTTTTTAAATAGATAGTTAAGAGGTGTTCTAATTTTCCCCAAATAACCACCTTTTATTTTTTTACTCTATAAATATTTATTTAATGCTGAAATAGTAAAAAAGTTTGTTTGCCCATTTTAGAAACTCTACAAGAGGTTGCTGTGAGTCTTAAGGTATGAAAAGTTGGTGTTTTTATATTTTCTCTTTACCTTTGACCCTCTTCACTCATTCCCCTGCTCCCCAACTCCCACAGTGTATGCTTGTTCTTTTGCCAGTTGTTGAGGGAGATGGTTCAGAGTATCTGCCTCCAAGAAAATGAATTTCCCTTGACAAATCCCATCTGGCACCTCACAAAACATGCAGTAACCAGGATAGTGTTTTCACTGTAATCCCTTCCTTTAGAATATACCATGTGATTCTGAAATAGCTTTGATGTTCAGCAATAAAGTTAGGGCTTAGGTAGGTCCCAACTTTTATTGATATGGAGCTAAACTGAGTTCAGAAAGGCAATTGTATGAAGCTTGGGGTTTCCATATGATTTTTGCTTTCTTCCCATATAATGCTGCTATAGTTATGAGTAGTCCTGAACAATTCTGAAATGGACTGTTTTGAAGTCCTTGAATTTTCCCTTTTGGTGGTATCAGACTGAGCTGGCCATTGCCTCTCCATCCTTATCCCCAAAGAAGGCGTGTGAATTCCTCAGGGAATTATTTCTGTGATTTCCTTGTCAGAGCTATGTCAGAGCTTCAGAGCTGACTGAGCCTCTGCTGGCTAGTGGTCACCTAGTCAATGGTAACAGACACTGGAATAGGCCAGATGAGGGCAGCAAAGGGCTAATCATGGAGCATGATTTGTGTCTAGTGTCAATTAGCCCAGAAGGCAGAGGCAAAGAGGTGCTTGCTTGAGCCAGTCTTTATTAGGAAAGTCAAAGTTTGCAAGGATTAGGTGAGAAAGGGTAGGCAGGGAAGATGATCCAGAGAGAAATGAAGACAATTCAGGAACACAAGTAGGGAAGGAACCTATGCATAAATACATGGGAGCCAAGTAAGGCCAGGAAAAGAGAGAAGAAACTTTCTGGCACCTATTTTTGAGCAAGACACTTTATCTGTAATAATAACTCATTTAGGTAAAAATGAATACCATTTTCAATTAGTTACTATGTACCAGGTATTGTTCTAGGTTGTTAAATGTTTATATATTTGTATATGTGTACACACATATATAAATATATATATTTTATATGTAGTATTTAAGATAGGAAATCAACACATGGGTAAGGGTAGACAGATAAAGAGTCTCAAGGCCTGAGCCCTGGGAACTCTATTGCTTAGAATTAAGAAAGAGAACCAGCAGGAAGACCTAAAAAAGAACAGCTAAAGTATAAATAAATAAATAAATAAATAATAAAATTATACAATATATTTTAATTATATATAAAATATGATTCATTATATATAATATATAATTTAATATTATATGTAACATTTATAATCCTAAAAAGGTACCCAAGATAGGTATTAATATCCTGAAAGTATTTTTTTTTAATTTTCACACATTTGTGAGTTTATCAAATTTCCTTATTTTATGGATTTCTAATTTCACCCCATTTTTGCATTGCAAAGGTACTTTGTCTAATTTCAATCTCTTTAAATTTGTTGAGACTTGATTAATGGCCTGACATATGATCTATTCTGTAGTTTGTTCTATGTGGACCCCAGAATAATATGATTTCTGCTATTTTTAGGTGGGAATGTTTTATAGTTTGTTTAGTTGGTTTATAATATTTAACTTTTCAATTCCCCTATTGATTTGTACACTTATTCAATTCATTATTGAAATAAAGTATTAAAAACTCCCACAACAATCAATTTTGAATTATTTATCTCTCCCTTCAATTCTGTCAGTTTTTGCTTCATGTATTTAGGGACTCCATTGTTAGGTCTACTTATGTTTACAAATGTTATAATTTTTGGTGCAATTTTACCTTTTGTCATTATAAAATGTTCTCTTTCTCTACTAACAATTTTGCATTAAGTCTATTTTGTCTGATATTAATATTATCAACCACTCCAGCTCTCTTTAATTACTGTTTGTATGTAATATCTTTGTTCTTTGTTTTAAACTTATTTTTGTCTGACTCTAAAGGGAATCTGTCATAGATGTTTTATATAAGTAGATATTTTATATAGATAT
Source organism: Anoura caudifer (assembly GCA_004027475.1). Lineage (NCBI taxonomy): Eukaryota > Metazoa > Chordata > Mammalia > Chiroptera > Phyllostomidae > Anoura > Anoura caudifer. The sequence goes on from PVKU01003284.1 coordinate 94,339, forward strand.
CTGTTCTAGATAATTTAAAAAATTCAAAATTCATTCTACTGATCTTTGCCTTTTCATTGCAGTATTTAATCTATTTATAATTACTTTAATTATTCATAGGATATGTTTGTCATTTTTATAATTTATTTCTATATGACGTACAGACTTTCTGTTCTTCATTTCTTCATTAGTGCCTTTTCTGTATTAATAGATATTTTCTATTATGTCATTTAATTCTCTTTCATTTTTTTTACTACGTATTTTTTAGTTGTTTTCTTAGAGGTTGCCATGGAGATTATAATTAACCACTTAACTAATAACAATATAGCTCTGATTAATGCCAACTAAATTTCAATTGTGTACAATGGGGAGTGACAGCTTAATAGGTACCAAGTATCTGTTTGGAATGATAAAAAAATTTGGAACTCTATAGTGGTTAATGGTTGTAGAACATTTTGAATGTACTTAATGTCACTGAATTGTGTACTTTTAAATGGCTAAAGTAATAAATTTGTTACATATATTTTATACAATACAAAAGAGAAATTAAGACATCTACAAACAAAAACAAAGAATTTGTCACTTGCAAACCTGTTCTAAAAGAAATACTAAAGGCAGTTATTTATGCTAAAATTTAAAGGCACTAAACTGTAACTGAAATCCACGTGAAGAAATAAAGACATCTGTAAAGGTAACTACATAGTTATAAAAAGGTACAATAAATGTAATTTTTGTTTATAACTATTTTTCTCATTACAGAGAAGATATCTGTACAAACCAGTAGTTTTGAATATGTATTGATGGCTAAAATGTAGATGAACTTCAAAAACAGTAGGCTATGTGAAGGAGGGAAGATACAAAAGGTCAAATATTATGTGATTCCATTTATATGAAGTGGCTAGAATGGGCAGATATGCAGAGATAGAAGCAGATTGGTGGTTTTCAGGGGCTGGGGGGACATGAAACAGGGATCAACTGCCAAACAGGTACTGGATTTCCTTCTGGGGTGAGCCACACAACACTGTAAGTATACTAAATGCCACTGAATTGTTCACTGAAATGTTAATTTTATGTTATGCGAATCTCACCTCAATAACAAAAAACAGCAGTGGATTTAGGAACCACACTTTAGTCGACCAGTCTTAATGACCTAATTTAGGTCTCTAAAGAATGAGGATTATGATTCTTCTGTATTCTCTCCACTTGAAGGCCTCTAAAGGGTCAAGTAGAAACAAATAACATAGCAGACCATATCATCTCCAGCAACCTCCCCAGTGCAAGAGCACTTGTCTAGTTCAGTCTGTTTATCCACCCCTCCAGTTTCTGGTCTTAATAGTATCTTTCTGCCCATCCTGAAACATGATTATTATGAAGGTTAAATTCGTTTCTTACCCATCCTGGTGGCTGTTATGTGTTACTTTGTTTACTAAATTTGTTCTTTACCAAGTTTGTTTTCAGCTGTAATTTGCATTTAAACTTCCTTGAACATCCAGGAGACAGGTATGGGTTACTTTGTGGTCTGTTTACCCTGGACTTTCCAGAATGTCTGCAACCTTTATGCAAAAGAAAAACCTCCCAGTACAAGACGTGAGTCCTTCCCATTATGTCCACTTCAGTAGTTAACCTACCCGAGTTCCCCCAGTAGTCCCCCGCACTCCAGCTCTGATATTTTCCCCTGTTCCCCACCCCATAGCCGCAGGGGAGAGTCCATTACCTGTTGGAGTGGGAACAGAGGATCTGGGAGGCTTCATGCAGGAGGCTGCATTGGAGCTGGTCCCAGAGGGGTAGGCATTGCAGGGAAGGACATTCCAGTAAGACTTAATTGCGCAAAAGGCATGATTACTTTAGTATAGGAGCCTAAAGCATGGACACTGGTGCTGCAGGGCTGTGGGTTCGCACAAGCCTGGGGATTTCCTAGTTCTTTCCATGATCTGGTCCCTCATTCCTCTCTCACCCATACCCATCCTCCCTGTTGCATAAACAACCTCTTAGCTGCCCATGCGCAGTTAGTTTCCCATTCTGTGTGTCTGGTCTTAAATAACTGAACTTCTTCTCATTTAATGCTCCTAGTGCCTATGTACAATTGTCACTTGGGCAGCTATTTAAACTCACTTTCCACTCTAGGTAGATCCCTGCCATGGATCTTTTTCTTCTTGTGGACCTCCATTCTTCTTTTCCAGTTTTAGTTTATGTGTTGCCTAAGTGAGTACACACAAGTGTAATTACTTGGGGGAGGGGCAGTGAATTCCCTGCTAAGGCCAATCAGGTATCTGACTTTGCTTTTGACCCAAAAGCTGAAATGATGGAAGAATTTTCTACAAGCAAGCAATGATTACAAAGCTGAAATGGGTGGTTGAGGCATAGTTTGAATTAGTTGCTGGGACCAGTCAGGGAATTATTCATGTGCTTCATATAATTCTTGCAACTCCAATTCAAATACAAACATTTTCAAAAGCTTCCCATTAGTAATGCGCCAACTCCTGGATATGGGTGGGTTTTCCATGTATAAAGCTAGTGAGTAGATACTATCTGTGCCAATCATTTTCCTCCAACCAGTCAGGATATTTGAAGGTGGCGCAATAAGCTGGTTATAGCAGGAGTGCACTAGCTTGCAACTGGGTGCATTTCACCTTGGGTTGTGCAGTGGCACCATGGCAGTTCGGTGGCGCTGTAGCTGTGCGGTGGCGCTCTAGCTGTGTGGTGGCGCTCTAGCTGTGCGGTGGCGCTGTAGCTGTGTGGTGGCGCTGTAGTGGTGCCTTCTCTTCAGGGGCGAGTGAACACAGTGACCACTCCTGCCCAGAATCACAAAATGTAAGATTGATTTTAATAATATACTTCAATAATCTGGAGGGCTTTGGATTTATGATTGTAGCTGAATTTGGGCTCAGTGTTGTGCTTTATGTTACTTATTGAAGACTTTAACATTTAGTTTGTTTCCTGAGCGAGGTGGCCACCAAAGAGCTGATTTCGGCTTTTGTTTTAAATCTTTGGATGATTATTGTCTTGCCTATTTGTTTAATTCTTGATTTTGGCTCCTCCGTTTCTGTTATTTTCCACCTGAAAAGGGGAAAATTCACTCTGAGGTCTTGTGTGTGGGTTAGGACAGTGGCTTTTGGCTGCCGTCAAGCACAGTTTCATGTTTTGTTTTCTTTTCATTTTCTTAAATATCATTCGTGTGGCTAAATTTTAGAATCAGTCCTCTCATGTTGTGACTTAATTTAAAAGGAAGAGAGGTTTCTTGGTATTTTTAACTTGAAAATGACAAAACTGACGATCCAATATGCGCACGACTTGTTCATTGATACCCTTAAATTTAAACAGCCTTCAGTCTCTGTTGAAGCCGTTTTGCATTTCAGTGCAATATATTTGTGTATTTAATAAATAGTTTACAAGGACAGCAGTGGTAAAGTCAGGTAAAGCCGGAATCCAACGCTCCTCCCCCATGCTTGTGTGTGCTAGCCCTGCCCCCTTCTCATGCTCCTCCCTTATTCTAGCACTTACTGGCCCTGCCCCTTTGGCTACGTACTCAGTGCCATTGTATCAATGCGTGTTGTTAAGGGCAGGCATTTGAAATAGGCAGGGATTGTACTATATGGCACCTAATGTGTATTAAAGGGGAAAATTAAAGTAAAAGAAAACTCTTGTCTCTCAAAAACCTGAGCTCCACAATCGCGGAGAGGAAACTGATTCTTGCTTTTTGGTAAAATGGTGCTGATTGAATTAGTCTGGTTTATTCCTGATTTTGACTTGATTTATGTATATTGTGTAGTATATAAGTGATTTAATGATACTTTTATTGATTAAATATTGGTGTTCTCCAAATATTATCTCCCTGGATTATATTTACAAATCAGAAAAGTCAATTGTTGGTTGGGTTGAAAGCTACCTCTGCCTTTGTTAGTATGAGGTACCAAGGTTTTAGGAATCAGGACATTAACTAGACTCACCGTTAGCATTTGAAGCAGAGCCCTATACTTTGAGCAATTTCTGACTTTGGGATTGAGATCAAAGTGTCAGGCTTGATGGCATCATTATTGCATCCTCTTTGTTAACAGAATCCTAGAAGAGATAGTTTCCAAAGATCACATCTACAAAAACCAATACTAGCAACTGGAAAATTTCTTTCATTGTTCTTTTCTTGAAACTATGCTTAGTGTCAAAGAGTAGCAAAATTATTCAATGATTGAAATTATTCATGAAATTACCCTAACTTATGTTAGCTTCTTTCTATGTCCATGATATTCTAACTTAACTGTGTTACCAGTTACTGACACTAACACACCATAAAAAACTGTTGTATAACCTGATGAACAACTCATCCTCTTATTTCAAAGGTTTATTACCCATAATCTTGCCTGAGTCTTTAGCTATGGTGTTGAATAACATAAACTGATTTGTTTGAGACTCCCTCTTACAGTAATTGAGGGAACTGCCTTTCAACCCAATATTTCATAATTCCCCTGTGGATGTCTGATTAAAGCAGAATAAACTATGGTTCATTTTGAAGAAACAGTCAAACCTCTGAAGCAGTAGTCTCATCTGATCTTGTAACTCCAAGATCATACATTATTTTTCACTCTGTGTGTTTGTACGCTCTAGGTCACCAACCATTTTTAGAAGTTCTTCTGGATAAGGGAAAGAAGGCATTTGTCCTAGCCGCCCACTAAATAAGTATAAATTTCCTGCAGGGGTGCTAAGTTTTTCACCCTGGGCAAGCCACCTTGCAGATTTGTATGATCACCACCTTCTTCAAGACCTGTGATGGAAAAGTCTGTGGGCCTGTAATGTGAAGAAAATGGAACCACAACCAGTAGTGAAAACTAGCTAGATGAATAAGTGAATCTCTATAGAGTGTGAAGTGAGGGGGGTTAGACAGACGGCAGTCCCCATTTCTTATCCCCTGGTGCCATCATTAAAGGTGGTGTTGAAACCCCTTCCCTGGGTCTCTAAGAGATAGGGATGGGCAGCAGTGGCAGGGTCACTCCTGGACAATGCTGACTAGCTCCATGGTAAAAACCTTGTTTTTACAACCTGTTTATTTAATTAAGCAGGAGCATCTTTTTCTGTACGTATTTGTGCTCCTCTGTACACAGTACATGCTGCTATTACAAACACATGGCCATAATTAGACTATCCTGATTCCAAAAGAACCTTGCTTTGACATTTTAACACCATGGTTCTGATTTTTTTCCTTCTTTTTGAAAAGCTGGTAGCAGTTGGATGGACTAGACTAGACTGAAGGAGATAAACTAAGGGAGCCTAAGGAATATGGGGTGCCACTCAGGCTTTGCTTCAACAGGTATAGGAATATGGATCAGACTGTAATTATAAAGCCCAGCTCTATTTATGAAAAGGGGGAGACATTACACCCATGCACCAAGTAGTGGTGTCGGAGCTGTAGTCTGTCAGCCTACCCTCTCTGTAGCATTTTTTATAGAGGTCCTGAAGGCATAGGCCAGCAATTAAAGTAATTATAGATCAATACCCCTCCAAATCTTTACCTTTCCGTGTATTGTTGGCCATTTTTCTCTGTTGCAGACATTGCTGGGCCACATACCATGTTGAATACACAGTGAGCCTCCAGTCTGAGTGAGAGACACTCAGCTCATTTTCACTATAAGGCAATAGTCTGGCAGCTCACCTGGCTTCTAACATTATTTCAACACTGTGCCACTGCTGAAATTTTTCAATGGGTTCAGGTATTGGAAGCTGGGGGCAGGTTTTGAGATTTGCATGTTAAGGCTCCCGACCCTGTATTTCTTGTCCTATTATACAAAAGAAGTACAGTGGAGTGAATGGATTTTAGTGAGTTGATTATGACAAAAAGTGCTAATGTTGGATGGGTTACACTTAGTGCTCCTGTATAATAAATGCTCTCCCTTGTTCCTTTCAAGGTCATTGTCTCTGTCAATATGGTGGCCAAACCACAAGGCTTGATTGGTAAACATCCCCTATATTTGGTACCATTTTTCCCAGATTGCTGACTGATGCACAGATCCTATGTCTGAACTTGACTGTACCTTTGCTATCTGTCAGTTTTCTGGCAAAGTATGCGGTAACTGGATCAAGATTTCTTTTCCTTTTTATTACTATTTTTTAAATCTACAGTTTATATTCAATACTGTTTTGCATCAGTTTCAGGTATACAGCATAGTGGTTAGACAATTATATACTTCACAAAGTATTCCCCCTGGTATTTCCAATACCCACCTGGAACCATATACATGTATCATAATATTATTGACTGTATTCCTTGTGCTGTACTTTATGTCCTCATGAGTATTTTGTAACAACCAATCTGTACTTCTCCACCCCATCATCTTTCCCAGCCAGTCCCCTACCACCCTCTCTTCTGGCAACCATCAGTCTGTTCTCCGTATCTATGAGTCTGGTTTTTGTTTTTTTTTTTTTTTGTTCACTTATTGTTCTTTAGATTCCACATGTAAGTGAAATTATATGGTATTTGTCTTTTTCAAACTGAGATTTCACTTAGCATAATACCCTCTAGGTTCATCCATGCTGTCACAAATGCTAAGATTTCATGCTTTTTATGGCTGAGTAATATTCCATTGTGTATATGTACCACAACTTTTTATCCACTTATCTATTGATGGGCACTTGGCTATTATAAATAATGCTGCAATGAACATAGGGGTGTATATATTCTTTTGAATTAGTGTTTTGAGTTTCTTTGTATATCTACTCAGAAGTGGAATGTCTAGGTCATAAGGCAATTTCATTTTTAATATTTTGAAGACCCTCTATACTGCTTTCTACAGTGGCTGCACCAGTCTGTATTCCCAACAATAATGCACAAGGGTTCCCCTTTCTCCACATCCCTGCTAGCACTTGTTGGTTGCTATTTATTGATGATAACCATTCTGGCAGGTGAGGTAATGTCTCATTGTGGTTTCAATTGGCATTTCTCTGATGATTAGTGACGTTGAGCATGTTTTCACATGTCTATTGGCATCTGTATGTCCTCTTTGGAGAAGTGTCTATTCAGATCTTTGCCCATATTTTAATTGGACTGTTTGTTTTTTAGTGTTGAGTTATATAAGTTAATTATAAATCTTGGATATTAACTCTTTATCATATGTATCATTGGTGAATATGTTCTCCCATTCAGTGGGTTGTCTTTTCATTTTGTTGATGACTTCCTTTGCTGTGCAGAAAGTTTTTAGTTTGTTGTCCCATTTGTTTTCCTTGATGAGTAAATGTATTAGAAAAATATTATAAAGAGAAATATCCAAGAATTGCTGCATGTTTTTTCTTCTAGGTATTTTATGGGTTTGAGTCTTACATTTAAGTCTTTAATCATTTTGAGATTATTTTTGTATGTGGTGTAAGAAGGTGGTCTAGTTTCATTTTTTTGTATGTATCTGTCCATTTTCCCAACATCATTTATTGAATACAGTATCTTTATTTCATTGTATGTTCTTGCCTCCTTTGTCAAATATTAATTGACTATAAAGGTGTGGGTTTATTTCTGGGCTCTTTATTCTGTTCTATTGATTTATATGTCTGTTTTTATGCCAGCACCATGCTGTTTTGATTACTATAGGCTTATAGTATATTTGATACCAAGTAATGTGATATCTTCTTTTTTTCCCTTTCTCAAGATTGCTGTGGCTATTTGAGCATCTTTTGTGGTTCCATATAGGAATCCTTTCTGATGAGTGATCAGCTTTCATATTAACTTTGGATTCAAACTTTCAGAATATAGGTATACCAAATCTCAGAGTGGGGGATCTCCTAACTACAGTTTACAGATTTGATGTTGTTGCTCACTTTGACATATGTTTTGGAATATGGTCTTCCTGTGAGGCCATGTGATAGTAAATCTTATTAGTTGTACTTATTATTATCTTATTTAGAAGAAATGACTGGATTATGTAACCCTAATGCTTGGTGGTTTATAATTTACTGGGTTGCTTTGGAGTCTGAACTCAGTTCAAACCTAATTTCACCAGTAACTGCCTATCCTTAGTTCCTAACTAATTCTTTGATCCTCAGTTTCCTTATCTGCAAAAGAGAAATCATACTTTGCTATCAGGCATGTTGTAAGAAAGAAGTGTGATGATCTTTGCAATATACCCAATATTCAGGACTTTCTCAAGGAACTAGTTCTCTATTTTTGAATGCAAAGATCAGATCAGGACATTATAGTGCTTGGCTTAGCCCCCTCCCTGTCCCTTACCTTTAATTATTTTCTTTCCTTTCTCAGGCACAGCAGATTTCTCATAGGTTACATGGGCTTCTCTTTGAAAACCACGCTTCCGTAATTTTGCTTTGAAGTAAGAGGTAGCCTGGGGACCTGAGATTTTTTATGTTCTGAGCTGAGTTATATTCTGGCCAAGTCAGACAACTTAGACCAAGGCTGACATGGCTCAGAAGCCAGTGGGACATTCTAGGATTTGTCAGGCTGTGTGGGCTGGAGGATATCTGTTAACTGGCAGCCCTAGAAAATTCTCTTCTCTTTGCTTATAACAAGTCACTTCTGAGCTGTGATTAATTCATTTAAGATTAGGTACAAACATTGGCAGTGTGAAAGATAGAAAAAATGCTAGAAATAAATATGCACTATCCTAAGGTATTATCAAAGAAAATTTTAACCTTTTAGTCTCAAAAGATACCTCTGGTTCTTCTGCTTTTATGGTACAATTGGTTTTATTCTGGAGGATCCTGGAACCTATCACCCACACAAAGTCAAAAATGTACATATCTTTTTGATTTGACATTGACACTTCAAAGCCTTTTGATTTATCTCTGTAATTGGTTAAATTACTTTACAGCCCTGGGTGGTGTGTGTGTGTGGGGGGGAGTCATTATTATTTTCCATTAAGCGAAAAACTGAGGTGGGATGTATTTACAAAAAGCTTAACCCAAAACCAGTTAGTGGAGCCATGGCAGCCAAGTTTCTTTACCAAGAAATATGATGGTGACTTTAACTTACTTGCTAGTCCAAAGAAGGTGTGAAACTGACACTGCCACATCCTCCTCCTTCCATATACACTTGTACCCACTGCGCAGTACTGGCATCTTAGGTCTGCATTTTGGGAAATATGGGGAAGGCCTAAATGAACTGTTCACTGGGTAATTTTACTAGGTATCAGCAATTTAATTATGGGCACAAGGCAGAGGAACCCAAAACGGTTAATATGTATTTGGATGGATATTCCAGAATTCAGAAACCTGGGAAAAGTGGAAGTGCCCTGTTCAGAACTTAAGGTGGAGCTTGGCCTCTTGAATCCTAAAGAGTTTGTTCAGTCCTTTGCCCTTTGACTCATCTGAGGTGTGCTCTGGGAATAGTTACTAATTATTTGAAGTTTTATTGGACTATAAATTCTTAGTTTGGTTATTCTACCTCAAACTCATGTTTAGGTTAAATGTGCTTTCATACTTATTATTTACATATAAACTGGAGAGAGATCAGATTAAAGTGGAAATTTAAGGACCAGTTCATATGGATTATGGATCTTTTATGTAGGAAAAATATTTCTTTAGTACTTGAAGAAAAACCACCATATACACAAAGGGTAATATGCTGAAATTTTATTTTCTTAAAGAATCACTTCATACTGTAATTGTAATATGTACTCACTAAGAAGGTCTAGAGACTACAAAAAGTAGTGTTCTGGTAAGTGTTTAGCAACCAGTTCTCTAAAAGATGGAAAAACACCCTATATAGGCAAATGCTTCCATCATGGCTTATGCCACAAATGTGACATCACTGAAAGCAGATTTAGGAAGAGATGTGCACTGTCTGCTCATATGAGCCAGCTCTTATACAGCACTGAGTGAATTTTAAAATTGCTGGCAGTCTAGTTTTAGAGACATGGCAACTACCAACATTTTGGTATTTTCCAACCAGCCTTTCTATGAAAATATCCACATTAGTTTTGATGAAGAGTCTTGTCACTGGCTTTTAGTGAGTAAATCTGTGCTTTCCCATTTTGACATTTGATTCCATTTTGTTTCCAAACTCAAATATTATGTATACATGTAGGAAGGACATAATTATTCATTAATTTTAAATATTCTATTTTTGTTAACCTTAATGCTCTAAAAAGCCTTTTACAGTGTAGCATTTAAAAAGCTGCAGGAAGCGTAGGAATGGTGAGAAGATCACAATCCTTGCAGGAACTGTTACAGTTCATTTGTGTGGCTTTGGTGCAGACTGCTTATAAATCTGGCCCATGGGCATATAAACACAAGAGGGGGAAGCTTTCTCAGTCCTGCTCATATTTGCAGTCCCAGCATCTTGAATTTGTTCTAGAAATAAACTGCCTCCTAGTGAAGGACCTCAGGTCTAGGTCAGGTGGAAAAAGGGACAAGAGGTACTGCTATGTGTCTCTGTGTGTAGATAGACATTCTAAGAAGTTCCGTCCAAGGTCTAGGAGGAGCTGATGATGTTGCCACACTGTAACTCAATCAGAATCTCCAGGTCACTCTAGTAGACTACTGAATAAGGACTTTGTGCAGCCATGAGCGCTAGGTCTCCGAAAAGCAGACCTAAATGCTTCTGTGGGAACTCTTCTTCCAGAGTGGAGACTGGAGGCACTTTTCTCCTTACTTGGGTCTTTCTTTATCTGATGACACACTGATTAATGTCTGGGGAAAGACATTACTAGAGGAAGCAGGGTAAGAGATGCCAGCTGGAAGCATGGTGGGAAGAGAGTAGAGAGAGAAGAAGCATTGTTCATAGTGCCTAAAGGGACATATGTAGCCTGCTGCTCAGAAAGTAACTTCTCTTAAATTTGATCTTTTCCCAACAGATCCAGTTTCACTGTTTCCATCTGGGCTGATAAGTTTCTGCTCCTCTCCGGATCCTTGTGGAGGTGAGCATATGAGAGTCACAGAACACAAGTATGTTTAATAATTAATGGTTTTGATTCACAAAACAAACAAAATGGCTGCAGGTGAAAATTTTCACAGCTTGCATTGAGTGTTAATTAGATCCAGTTAGAAACCCTGGCTCTGAGAGTCACTTGTTTAATTTAAATATCTATGCAGAGAAACTGGTCCTTTGCAGTAAAAGCCACGGGTGGCAACCAGCCATAAGAAAACTTCAAAACCCATTTGTTCCCTTGGACTTTTGACCAAAGCAAAGTCACACATGCATACCTAGTCAGTGTAAGTGTACATCATTTCGTTATTTCAATCCAGTGGAAATTTTGATTCCTCTATTAGGTAAAAAACAGCTACCTACTGTCAACATCTCTCATTTTGGGCTATTCTGTAAACCTGTCCTGCATTTGCACATGCAGTTAGATTGGAAATATCAAGGGACCACAGGAGGATGTTTATGAAATTTCATTAAAAATGTCATTTATTGATATTCCAGAGGAGCTGGTAATGATTTCTTTTCCATTCAAGTCTGCTCCTCAGCCCCTCCCCCTCACCTTGAACTTTTGCTTGAGTCTAGGAATCAATTTTGTCTAATTTCCAAATGTTCCTTGTCACTGGTTTGGCTGGATTATATATATATATATATTTTTTTTTCTCCAGAATGGAAGATAACTTAGATGACTTGATGCATACAATATTAGTTTCAGCTGTATACAAACCTGTGATTAGATATTTATACAACTTACAAAATTATATAAATCTAACCCTTGATAAATCTAATACCAATCTAAAATCATATATATCTATTAAATGTTATTGACTGTATTTCCTATGCTGTACTTTACATTCCTGTGAATATTCTGTAACTACCAATTTGTACTTCTAAATCCCCTTACCTCTTCAACTATTTCCACAACCTCCTCCCCAACTGGCAACCATCAACATGTTCCCTGTATCTAGGAGTCTGTTTTAGTTCCTCTTGTTTGTTTATTTTATTCTTTAGATTCCATATATAAATGAAATCATCTGGCATTTATCTTTCTCTGACTTACTTCACTCAGAATGATGCCCGCTACTTCCATCCATGTTGTTGCAGATGGCAAGATTTCACTCTTTTTTTTTTTATGGTTGAGTCATATTCCATTGTATACAGGGTCCAGCACAAATATCACCCCTTTTTATTATAAAATCTTTTATTACAAAATAATAAGCATGCAATTCTGTAATATAACATTATCACACTCAAGCACACCATATGACATTTTATGTGAAATGTTCAAATTAAAACTGCAAATTATTACACCCATTTTATTACTCTACCAACCACACTCAAGCAGGCCTTACTTCTTATGGACCCTGTATTTGTACCACTTCTTCTTTATTCATTCATCTATTGATGAACTTAGGTTGCTTCTATCTCTTTGGCCATTATAAATAATGCTGCAATAAACATAGGGATTTGTATATGTTTTTGATCTAGTGTTTTGGGTTTCTTTGGAAACATACCCAGAATTGGAGTTCTGCATCCTTCTTTGTCTCTTACAGCCTTTGTTTTAAAGTCAGTTTGTCTGATGTAAGTATTACTACCCTGGCTTTTTTGTTTTGTTTTGTTTCCATTTTCATTAGATACCTTTTTCCATCTATCCATTTACTTTCAGTCTCAGTGTGTCTTTCAATCTCTTGCAGACAGCATATGTAAGGATCTTGTTTTTCTACCCATTCAGTCAATTTATGTCTTTTGATTGGAGCATTTAACCTCTTTGCATTTAAAGTAATTGTCGATAGAAATGTATTTATTGCCATTTTGTTATTCGTATTTTTTTTATTTCTCCTCCTCCTCCACCTTTCTTCTTCTCCAGCTTCTTCATACAGAAGGCCCTTTAACATTTCTTATAATACTGATGGTGATGAATTCCTTATATTCCAAAATGCTGATTTGATTCCTGCTTCATCTACTGTACTGTTGCTTCCCTGTAATTAAGTATTTTTTCCCATTTAGTGCATTCTTCATTTCTGATTGGGTCTTTATGGTTTCCATGGGTTTTTTTTAAATGTTGTTTAAGTTCTAAGTTCCTTTAGCATCCTTATATCCAGTGTTTGGAACTCTGCATCTGGTAAATTGTCTCCATTTTGTTTAGTTCTTTCTCTGGAGTTTTGTTCTGTTCTTTTATTCGAGATGCTTTTTGTCTTCTCATTTTGGCAGCCTCCCTATGTTTGTTTCTATTTATTAGGTAGAGCTGCTTTGACTCCCTGTCTTGGTAATGTGGCCTAATGTAGTAGGTGTCCTATAGGTTCCCACAGTACAGACTCCCTGGTCATCCAAGCTGGGTGCTTCAGGTGAGCCCCCTTGTGCACTGTGTACCCTGGTCATCCAATCTGGGCTCTTCAGGGCGCCCCCCTGTGGCTTGTAAGCTGTCCTGTTGTAACTGAGCCTTGATTGCTGTTGATACCTCACTGGGAGGGATTGACTCTCAGGTTGATTGAATGTGAAAACCAGCTGCAACCAAAGTGAAAGAGTTGCTGTGCAGGGGTAGACCCCACAAAACAGGACTTGCTTCAGTGGGGCTTTGGTGCCCCCTGAGTCTGCCTCATGAGTGTCATTCATGGAGGTAGTTGGATTGTAATCTGCCATGGTCTGAAGCTGTCCACCGAGTATACTGTCTGAGGGGCCTCCTGGGAGGTGCAGGACAATGTCAGCCAGCACTTGTGCCCTGCCTGGGTCCACCTGGCTTGAGCTACAGAGTGAATGCAGATATACAGGTGCTACTTGTACTGGGCTGGGAGGTGCCTTGGAGAGGCCAAGCTGCAAACTGAGGCTGGCTGCCACTAGTGCCAGGCCTGGAGCCACTTAGCAAGAGGTACAGGTATACAGAGGCCAGATGCTTTTTTTTTTTTTTTTTGGAGACTTTAGGGAAGTCAGTTAAGGGAGCTGTTTTATGGAAAAGCCACTAGAAATGGCTTGGGTGGGCCTGCAAGTTGGGTGAGGCAGATTCTCAGGAAATCACCAAGGTGGGCAAACAGTGTCACCCAGGTTGAAGGAGACTCAGATATGGCACCCACCTGCCGGCTCTTTGGGAGAAGGGCTCAGCAAAGAACAATGACTTCTGCCAGCACTTCTGTCTGGGAGAAAGCTGCCCCTACAGCCCTTGCCCTGAAGCCAGACAATTCAGTTCCTCCACTTACGACCCTGGTGCCTTTCCAGCTGCTGCCGCCAGTGCTGGATCTCTGAGTAAGTTAGTAAGAGTAAGTCCACATGCTGGCTCTTTAAGAGGAACTGCCTGGGACTCCAGCCACGCTCCATCTCACTCAACCACAATCCCCAATGGTTTTCATAGCCAGAAGTTATGGGGAATTCTCTTCCTGACACCAGAATTCTGGGCTGTGGGTTCTGATGTGGGGCTGGGATCCCTCACTTTTTAGCGGGGACTTCTCCATCTGTGCTGGTTCCCTGTCTCTGGTCCTCCTACCAGTTTTGATGTGGCTTCTTACTTATATCCTTAGTTTTAGGACTTCTGTTCAGCTAGATTTCAGGCATTCTGAATGATGGTTTTTCTGTAATTTAGTTGTAATTTTGACGTTGTTGTGGGATATTCTGGGTACTGCATTTACCTGCCATCTTGGTGGGAACTGCATCTTAATGACATAAATAACATCCTTATCCTGAAAAACTGTTTCTCCATTTCTGCTATTTTGTTTTAATGTCTTAGTAGAATCAAGAGATATAATATTTTATTAAATTGAGGGGTTCTCTAAACAGTACATGGATTCTACTGTATTATTTCAGGATAAATTCTACTCATTACATGTAGGCATTTGTTGGAATTTATATTTTTCATGGCACTGTAATGAGTCAGAAGTGATCCAGAAAAAACCTGTACCTTGGTCACTAACTGTTCAACTGTGGGGTTGACATGCAGCTCCTGTGGTCTGTCTGTGCAATAATGGTCTGTCTGTAGAGTAATGGTTATCTGGTTACTCACTGGGTGCACAAACCAGTTAGGAAGTAAAAGTTTGTGTTTTTTTCTAATTTCTTTAAAATTTTTTTATGAATGTATTTGGGTTAATAAAACTATACAAGTTTCAGGTGAACAATTCTATAATACACCATCTGTATATTGTATTGTGTGTTCACCACCCAAAGTCAAGTCTCCTTCCATCACCATTTAACTTCCTTTACTCTCCCCTACCTCCCCCACCCCCCTTTCCCTCTGATAATCACCAAATTGTTACAGTGCATTTTGAAATTAGATAGACACATACTTTCTCATTCACAGTGTTGGACATGGGAAAGCTTGTTCACATAATGCTCTATATTGTCATGCTCTTTCTTTGTTCTTCTTTCTATCAAACTTCTACAAGTATGACACTTACAAAATAATTCCATGAGATTCACTTGTAAAAATAGTAGTTTCCCCAACCCACCACCAACTTGCCATCTTCTGCTTACTGTGTTTATCCAGATGCAACACCATGTGATTTTTGCAATTGTAGAAATAACTGGTGCTGAAAACTGCACAGAGAAACATGAGAGTGCTAAAAAGATTTAAGATGGGGTTCTTTGGCCACTTTGGTTGCCTTTCTAAGGGAAGGAGAAATTCAAAGGATTAATCCTTAGCAAGGGGACCGGGACAGAGGGAAAGACAAATGGGAAATGGTCTCTTCCTTTCAGAGGCCTACAGCCTAGAGTTGGGGAGAGGGCGAGGAACAGCAGTCTTGTGTATAGCTGCTCCCAAAGAAGAAGATAAAGTGGACAGTTAGAAGGACAAGGTTTTTGGCATGAAAGGTGGCATGGACACTGGGTATTCAGGGGAGTGTCTCCTGTCCCCTTTCCCCTTCCCACCCCACCCTGTTCTTCAGCATCTCCCAAAGTGGACAAGTGCTATAAGGGATGACAGATCTGGGTGCTTTATTACCGTAGTGTGAGATACAGCCAGCAAATATACAAGGAGAGTATATATATGAAATCAAGAGACAAAACTGTGAAAGTCTATAAATGCCACCTCTCCCTACACGTGTCAACTTCAGGATACATGCATTCAAAAGAAATGCCTAGTACTTTGTCACTTGAATTTTTGAAACTTTCATGTGTCTTCCTACCTTCTGCCTTGGGGTTTGCTTGTAATAATGAGTAATAGCTAAAGATGATTTTTAATCGGAAAATATATTAGTGTAGATGAGACTTTAAATGTTAATATTCTTGGAGGCAATCTCAGTTTGAATGCATCAGTTTCTTTAAATACTTTCTTTAAATATGTATTTCCCTATGGTTTATTTTTTTAAACACTTGGGCAAGGAACTGGTAGGTCCAGTGCTCTTAATACTGTCTGTCATCTTTCTTGGTCTGTTATTAAACTGACAGAAAGACTGATTGCTCTTGATATGTGAGGAAAGGAAGGTAGGTAGTGTTCATTATCATCTGTTTATCATCTAGAGCCTGAGAATGATCTTTATTATTCCTGAAAAGTTAATGTATTTATCCAAATGCACAAGGATATTTGAGCTATACTGTAGCTATTTTAAATACTAATTTTCAGTGATAGTTTCCCAACATGGAAAAAATGATGGGTCAAAGTGTTAGGCTTATAAATGCCCTTAATGAGTCCACAAAAGGCCAGGAGACAGGCCAAATTAGGTAATATGGACAAGAGCAAAGAGAGTAAGAAAAAAAATTTCTTCAAAAAGCAAAAACAAAACTCATAGACAAAGACAACAGCATTGTGATTACCAGAGGGAAAGTGGGTGGGTGGTAGAGGGAGGTAGAAGAAGGTAAAACAGGAATAAATGGTGATGGAAGGAAACAACTTGGGGTGGTGAACACACAGTACAATATATAAATGATGTAGTGTAGAATTGTACACCTGAAACATGTAATTTTATTAACCAATGTCACTCCAGTAAATTCAATGAAAATTTTAAAAAAATGAAAGCAAGGAGTGAAGGGTATGTGGGTCACCTGGGATGTACTCAACAGGCAATTCACAATCAGCCCATTTGTAAGAAGAACATCATCTAATAACCTTTCAATTATCAGAATTAGTTTATATATTTGATTTATTTTTTTCCAAGTACATTGAGCTTAATGAAAAAAAAAAGAGGAGTTTGAAATTACAGTTGATTGTGTATTCAAATAATCAGTACATGGAGAACAGCATCTAAAACTGTAGATATTTAAGGATCCTCAGGGTAAGGAAGAAGCAGATGATAGTGCCCATTTTGTGCATATGAGGAAGTACTGCCCTGGCTGGTGTGGCTCAGTGGATTAAGCACCAGCCTGCAAACCAAGGGTCATGGGTTCGATTCCCAGTCAGGGCATATGCTTGGGTTGTGGGCTGGGTTCCCAGTTAGCGGCATATGAGAGGCATCCACACATTGATGTTTCTCTCCCTCTGTTTCTCTAGAATAAATAAACAAAATCTTTAAAATAAAAGAAAGTACTGCCCTTTGGCAAAGTTGAGAAATTAGTGATAGAGGCCATTCTTTACCATTTTCCCTATGAATGCTATATTTCTGCATTGGTGTAGGCTTTGTTTTCCCTGCCTCTTGTATATTTTTCTTGGGCCTGTGAACAATGGCTGTAGGGATAGGTGGCCTCTCCACTTCTCATTTTTTAAGAGAGTTGAGTTATCTGTGACAGACTTGTACGTGAGCTACTGTTTGAGGATGAGTTTGTATGAATATATTCTTGAGACATGGTTTTCCCTCAACTTTTTCATACCCCATATATTTCTGCTGTACCTTAATCTGCAGCCCAGGTTGCTACTAGTAATATTTCATTTCCTTCTTGTATATCCTCATTGATTTTTCAGGACTCAGCTGAGTTTCTAAGTTTTTACTTCTTACATTAGTCAGTTTCTTTTTCTTTATTATTTAGGACTAGTTCTGTGTGCTGGGTTTCAGTGCCTTTTTTTCCCTGTGATTTCTCTTGTTTTCTGGCCCAGACTTTTGTTTTCTCAGTGTATTCTTGTTTGTGGGGTCTCAGTATACTGATAGTTCTGAAACTGAGGTATTTTGTGTCTGTCAAAAAGCATCCATTCTTCAACTAAATCTTATCTCTTTTCCATGAATGCCATCAGGCTGTCTAACATCTACTCTAAGCTTTGATTTTCTTTGTCTTTGTCTTCATTGGCTACACTTGATCATGTTTCATCTTTGATGTGCCTTTCCTAATTCCATACATTTCACTGCCATGTGTCCTTATGCCAACTCACTTATAGTAACCATCACTAGAAAATCATCCGGTAAGTCTGTTAGTATTTTGTGCTGATAGTACTATACTTTTCATCTCATGCATCTACATTTTTTTCATGTCAATCCTCAAGAGGTCATTTCCTCATTACTGTTAGCGCATAGTTTGTGCTTCTTAATAATGTCCTGTCTCTTGGCTCCTTCAACAAGTGGGGGTGGGCGTCATCCCACTCTGATGATTGAGTTATTGTCTCTCATCAGTTCTTAGGTTCTTGGATCCTGGTCATTCTTTGTGATCTTTAACAATTTAAGTATCTTTCCTCATATAATAATCTCTTGAAGATAATATAGACTTAGGTGTATGTATTTCCTTTTCTATTTTTACCTGTCCCTCCTGGTCTTACAGAACTCATCTCTATCTGCACAGGCTGACTTCTAAGAACCCATGTTAATATGAAGAATTCTTAATTTGAACTTAATCTGTTTTAATTGTTCCACTGCTCATGTTCTCTGATTTTGCAGATTATTTAACTTCTCTGAACTTTAGTTTCCATAAGTATAAAATGGAGATTATAAGATCTGCCCCAGCTTCTAAAAGGGACCGTTATTAGGGCAGAATTGAAAAGCATTGTTGAATGCTGGGTTTTCTCAAATAACCACCAGAATTGCTTGTTGTTAAGACAAAGTTGAGTTTATCCTGACTGTGGTAAGGAAGAGCACTACCTTGACAGAGCCTTAGTAATGTCAGAAGAGAGGCAGAATGGGGATAATTGTGAGGTTTGGGAATTTGAAGATGGCTGTTTGAGAATGGGAGTTTGTTTAGGATTGGATAAGGGTCATGATATAATAGTTTAGGATTAGTGGACACACAAGGGGAGGTTTTTGAGACAAGGACTTTGATTTTAATCCTATCTGCTGTTCATTTGAATATTTTTTCCAGATGTTTCTGGAATGAACAACAGAGTTATTTGCAATGTTTTTCTTCATGAGCAAGAGTTTACCTGGAGTAGTAAAGTCATATTGATGAATGCAGTAGAATAGTAAATTATATTTGATAAGACAGCCAAAGAATAAAGTCAGGTTAATGTAGGCAGTGAGAAGTGAAGAGTGGGTAGATGCTCTTAGTTCCTGGCTTATAAAAGCACTTTGTAATTTTATGAGTACTACATAAATGGTGGTGGTGGTATCAATAAGTAAAGCATTTCACTTGTTTTTGATTCTTATGCTTTTTTTACCTAACTGCAGTGTTTTTCTTCTTAAACTCAGTAAGAAGGGGAATCTTTAATCAAAATGACTAAGCTTCTGAAATGTCATGTAGCTCTTTTCAATGCCTGGGCTCTACCTGGATTGAAAAAGTCAATCATGTAATCACTATACAATTTTCCTCTGCTGTTTTAGAAAGTGACTAATCATGAGAGCTAATGAGTGTTAAATTCAGGGGAGTTTCATTCAGGTTAGTCCTTCATAAAGAGATAAAATATTTGAAGGCAAATATACTCCAAGATGCTTATTGAAACAAAACTCCTTAGCTGGCCAACCAAAGGTAGCCTCCTGTCTTCTTTTTGTGCAAATGAAATCTTGGTAAGTCTTTCCTTTCTAGTTCCCATTCTGACCTTGATACTAGTTCACTAGTTAACTCCAGCTGCATGGTAAGTAGACTTTTAAAAAACTCATTGGCCATAAACTGGAGAATAAGTTACTTAACCTGTAGTCTAATGTGTATGAAATAGCATAGGAAGATTACATTTAACACTGGATCAAAAGTTAAAATTTAGTTCTCCCATAAGAAATTGTTACTGCAGAGTTTGTTATCCTTAGGCAACATAAACTTCAAATCAGTATTATTGATTAATCCTCTTTTAATTTGATAGTCAAGTGTGATTTTCTCCTAATGGCTCTGACACTATCGTAGAAAATAAATGAGCACAAAAGAAGGAGTATTGTCTTTTGGCATATATTATGGCTTCTTAGTAATGTAAAATTTGCATATTAGTTTATTAACTTTGAAGAGCCCTTGGTTGTTTCGAATGGAAAGGGAAATGGCTACAGGAAGCTGTTGGCAGTGCTAAATGGATGCCTGTTTTTATATATATATATATAAATGATATGTTTACACAACATGAAATTATATATTTATGTTATATGTATGTTTCATATATATGAAAATATATTTATAATATATCAATATATTTTATATTGTATATATTTCCATA
Source organism: Anoura caudifer (assembly GCA_004027475.1). Taxonomy (NCBI): domain Eukaryota; kingdom Metazoa; phylum Chordata; class Mammalia; order Chiroptera; family Phyllostomidae; genus Anoura; species Anoura caudifer. The sequence goes on from PVKU01003284.1 coordinate 114,567, forward strand.
TATAGGATTGTTTTAATACTTAGCAGCTTAAAACAAAATAATTATTATTTCAAAGTTTCTGTGGGAAAAGAATGTGGATGTGACTTAACTGGATGGTTTCGGCTCAGGGTCTTTGACAAAGCTATGATTACATTTTTGGCTATACCTGTATTTTCTGTAAGGCTCACCTGGAGGAAGATCTACTTCCAAGCTCACTCATTCAATTGTTGGCTGGCCTTAGATCCTCAATACCTCTTGGATGGAGACATCATCTTTTTTGCCTATTGGGCCTTTCCATAGTGCAACTCACAAAATGGCAATTGGTTTCTCTCAGAGTGAGTGAGAACTAGAGAAGATGCCCAAGATGGAAGCTATGGTCTTTTGGTAACACAGTGTTGGAAGTGACATCCCATTACTCTACTATGTTCTTTTTGTTAAAGCTAGTCAGTAAGTCCAGCCCACTCTTGAGGGGATAGGATCACACAGGGTTGTGAATGCTGGAACATGGAGATCCTTGGGGACCATCTTTGAGGTTATTTGCCACAATGCTTAACTAAGTCCTGCATTTACTTCAAAGGCCCTGCAGTAATCCATGCTGTCTTCATTATGAAATCTTGTGAATTAAGGAATTAGCCTTTCTATGAGACTGTCACCATTATGAAAGAAGTAAATTCATAGAATCATAAATTTATCCTATTTTTGTGCTAGGAGGACTGCAGTTATCACCTAGTTTAATACTCCCTAGCATCCAGAGACCAAGAAACCATTTGATCATTTTCCCCATGGACTGCATGTTTGAAAAAGTTGCATGAACCAAATAAAATACATTTAATAATTGTAATAACACTTAATAGTGCCAATTTGGTTTCTTATTATATAGAAATCCTTGGCATTGGAAATTACTGATTAGGGCTTCCAATAACCTGTTAATCCAGTGAATTGGTTGATTCTTTCCTTTGTACTTTTCTATGTGGTTGTATTTGTATTATTGCACATGTTTATCTTCAACTCTTAGACTTGGGCAATATGAATTACTCTCTACCTAGTCTGATTTGTTTCTGATTTCACAGAGGATTCAATAGATTAGCACAACTCAAAAAAGGATGGATAACATATGTAAAGATACTCAAGTAGTCTTGACTGCCTGTTAGAATTTTTGTAAAAAAAAAAAAAAAACCTCCCTTTTACTACAGAATTTCTTCATTTTCTCCTCATTTCTTTTTCTCCTGTAGCTGTGTAGCTTTAGCTAAAACAGTTGTGCTGAACAGTTAAAAACTGTTCACCACAGTTCTGTTTAGTGCTGATGAACTGTCTAACAATTGGTCTGACATAACCTTTGCTGATCCCTACACACTCCCAAAACTCTAAGCCTCTTTTTTGTTCCATACACATGCCAAATACTTTTTCATCTCAAGACTTTTCCTCTTGCTATTTCCTCTGCCTGGATTGTTGGTCTTAGCCATTCCTGGTCTGCTGATATCTAACTATCTACAGTTTTGTTGCAGTGTGGTATATGTCCATTGAAGTGCAGATGTGCACCATCATGAAATAGGAGAACTCGAAGGGGCCTAAGAGGTCACATAATAATTTTCTAATCTCATTTGGGAGAAAGTAAGCAATGAAGAAAGTAGATTTGCTCAGGAGTCAAAGAGTGAGTGCATCACCTACTTGAAATAAACCCAGAACAAGGTCAGACATTGAAGAGCATATAAAAAAACAAGGCAAAGAAATTATGGTTTTTACCAGGGGCCTTGCAATTTAGTTAGAAAGAGAAAAAATAACTTAAATTCATTTAATCTGTATAATGAGTTGAGGGGAAGGAAACACTGCAATTTAGATTTAAAAAGTCTCACAAAAAACCTTAACAGTGAGGTTCAACTTGCTTTGGCTTTCCAAATATAAAGCAAAAGTACGGGTCTATAGAGGAGAGGGGAAAAGTACTCTGTTTTTTCCTAGAAAGGTGTGAGATAAGGGGACAAAAGTGGGAGGGAGCACACAGACCCATGATACTTAAAGATGAATTGCTGATTCAAGTCTGCTGCTGCCACCTAACTTACATCTTTTCTGGGCCTTGAGTATTCACAGGTTTTATTGGATTATAACCTCTGTGACACTACAGCTATTAGTCATACTCAGCCATAGGACTTGGCAAAATAATGATGTTCTAGTTTTACTTCTGTCCTGATAATGTCCCATATGACCAAAAAACTAATTTCTTTGCATTTGGACAAGAAGTGGAAGAACAGGGAATGACTGTACATTCAGGCTATATATATCCAGAGTTGTTTAGAAACATTTTGTGTTAAAAGTGTGAGCTGAATTTTACATTAAACTTTGCGCTCTTCCCCAGAGGAACTGGTTAGAAAAAATCTGATCAGACCATTTTACTGTTGTTCAAGTCTATCAAATGTCTGCATGCACATATATGTGCACACAATTGTAATATTGATCATTTTGTATGGTCAGAAAAGGAATGTGGTTTTTTGCCACGTACTAGTTGCTTTCCTGAGCGTGGAAATTAAATCCAGCACTTCATCCAAGCTTCTCAGAAGTTTTCTTAGATGTGTATCTCCATGTGTATTCGATCCCTCAACAGAGTAGTCAACCAAAATATTCCAGTGGACCTGGAAATGAAAAAGGTACAGGGTGCCTAGAAATTAAGGGAGTATACTCACGTAAAGAAGAGGCATTGCATCTAATACAGGGAAATGAACACACAAGACCATTTACGTTCTCGTTCTTACTGCATTCCTGATAAGATCAGTTAGGCCACATTCAGGAGCTTTCCAATACTCTTCCTTAATACTTAGTCCACAGTCTTTGTCTGTCAGAGAGAGGCAGGTCCTTGGAGATCACTCTACACTGTATAAATGAAGAAATGGCAATTTAGCAAGATAATAACCACACAGACTGTGACTGAGCTCACACTGCAATCTTTGTATTGTTATTTCCATTTCACTGTGAAGTCTTCTCTGGAGAACTCCAAGCTCACATTTGCAGGAAGTTGATAGTTGGACAAAGGCAGTAAATTAGCCTCTTTATCAGACAGAGGAATGGACCACAGTGACCTTAAATAATTTATCCACAGTCCCATGGCCAGAGCCAAAAGGCCGGAGAGAGGACCAGGTCAAGAATCCATATCACCATGCTTTGGCCACAACCCTGTTTGTAAATACATCAATGTTTAGGAAGAAATATCATGTAATTAGGTAGTTAATTTTTCATTACTTAGACCAACTGGTATGTACTGCATGTGAGATTTGCCTATTAGAAAGACTCTGCTATTCTTTTAGGATCCAAAGTTTTATACTAAGTTTTTATATGCTTGTGTCCAAAGTTGGATTAAGGTTAGAGGTAGAAAGAGGATAGTGATGTAATGTATATTGTTGAAGTCCATAGGAGTCTAGCCTTCCAGGAGATCCGTAGCATGCAAGCATGCTTTATAATTACATGCTTCTAATTTCTTTAGAAGCATGTAATTAGAAGGTAGAAAGTAGTAAGTGCTACAGTTATGGTCTGGATCTGGATCTAATGCTTTAAATCAGCACACAGAAGTGTTACTATAAGGCATAGACAAAAGGGAGTGTCTTTCTTAGGCACATGTTTTATGTGAAGTTGGGGAAATCATTGGACAAGATAGGAATTAAATAGAACCATTAGATATACTTATTTGTTTAGATCCCATGAAGCAGGTTTGGACAACCATCTCTCCTTCTTTCATTAACTCCACAAACAAATACTGACTTCTGTTATATTAAGAGAATAGATTGGGGGCATTTAATAAATCGCTATTTAGCTATGTATTCAAATGAGACATGACAGTGAAGTACAAAGCCAGTATTAACTCTATGGATGAACCAATTTGCTACTTTGAAATAGTTTCCAATATCAGCTTTCCCACTGAAACCTACAATAAGTTGAAATGTTGTCATATACTGATTATCATACTGCTTGTAGTGAAATATCAAATATCATTCTCCCTTAATTGCAATGTCTTCAACAGTCTTTATTGGAACTAGTCATCCTGGTTTTGAAGGCATTCTATGCAAATTGACAATGTAATAAATGCTTGTATTACTTTTTTTTTCAGAAAACTATATTTCAAACCATTCATGAAAGTATTGTGAAAATAATCATGTGACCAATGTCTGTCGTTTGGGCTGCTTTCTAATTCAGGCCAGTGTGTGTTCACAGGTTCTCAAGAATGCTGTGAAAGGGTCTGTAAAAGGGGCTGGGGGAGGCTAGCCCAGATGACCTATAAAGTCTCTTCCTGCTCATGAGTATACAATTCAGTAAAAGGCTAAACTGGTGGTATATCAGATAGAAACCATCTGCAAATGACATTCAAAAGGTTTTTGATTTTTTTTTCCTTAGTGCTTGATAAGGACCAAAATTCTTGTCAAATGGCACAGCTTACCTTCTTATTTATGGTAAGCATTATTCATTTGTCACACGATTGGAAATAGAGTATTTTTAAAAAGATCTTATTTATTTATTTTTAGATGGCGGAAGGGAAGGAGAAAGAGAGGGAGAGAAACATCAATGTGGGGTTGCCTCTTGTGCACCCCCTACTGAGGCCAGATCATCTGTAAGGGGTGCACAAGAGGCAACTGACTGGGAATTGAACTGGCAACCCTACGGTTCACAGGCTCACGCTCAATCCACTGAGCCATACCAGCCAGAGCTGGAAATAGAGTATTATGTTTAACTTCATGATGATAGCACTTTAAAATGTAATACATTTTTCTTTATGTGACATTTACAGAATGCTCTGTCATAACCCTTGTGTTCTTGAAGAGCAAAAGTAGGCAAAGACTTCACAGAACTCCTATATACATGAATGTATGTATTTGAAATGGCTGCATGGGAAGCTAAAGGAGCTGCAGTAGGGTGCCTGTTTGTGGGGAATGATCTTCCCCATACAATACACATACATGCACACATGCACACATAGCAGGGTAACCGTATGACAACCTATACTGTCTCTAAGGCTAGGAATTCAGTTTGTAAGGATGCATTTTATTAATTTTAAGGCAGTCAATTCTTAATACTTTTTTGGTCACGAATGAATTTGATACCCTATTGACATCATAACTCATTTCCTGGGAAAAAATAGGCTTTTGCACATATGTATAGACTTACAAATTTTTAGGGATTCAAGGACTACTTTGGGAGTTCAGGATATTACTCAGGCCAAAGAAATCCTGTTAATGTTATCTAAGCAATTATTTATTTATTTGGTCATAAGACATTTGATTGCCTACCATGTACACTTGGGCCCATGCTTGATGCAATTATTACATCTAGTAATAATTGCATCTGCCCACATGACCGTATGAACCGCCCACATGATCACCATCTTAGGGCCATCCCTTGACCTCTTCAAGTCTTAATTTTCTATAATGTAAAATTAGGATTTTCTTTTTAAAAATTTTTTTATTTATTTTTAGAGAAAGGAAGGGAGGGAGAAAGAAAGAGACAGAAACATCAATGTGTGGTTGCCTCTTGAGTGCTCCCTACTGGGGACCTGACCCACCACCAAGGCATGTGCCCTGACTGGGAAGGGAACTGGTGACCCTTTGGTTCACAGGCCAGGGCTCATCCACTGAGCCACACCAGGCAGGGCAGAATTTTCTGATTTGATGATCCCTAAAGTTCCTTATAGTGCTTTTTTTACTTAGCCTTGTTCTGTGCACAGAAGGGAACGCACAGTCCAAGCATCCAGTAAAGTAAGACATTGACCAGAACCAGAGACAAACAAGAGACAAAGGGAAGCCCAGGCATTTAGGCAAAGAAACTGTGCCTCACTTATGTGGGGGTGCTGCAGCACCAAGTCTGCCTCTACATGTGGCACTTGATTTAGAATGTAATCAATTATTATGTCATTAATCCTTTGGACTATTGCATGGTGGTTTCATTTTATTGTTAGCTTGCTTTTAAACTTTTTAAAATTGAACCTTTTCCAACCAACTATTTAATGGGTCAAGTTACTGTTATTGGACTGCAGAAGGACGGGGATATGGTACCCTGTGTGAGGAAGCTGAATGGAGTTCCACACAAATGGTTTCAAGTAAATTATATTTAAAATGTTTATGTTATTACAGGCTCTACTGAAACCATTTCAAAAGCTGTTAGTAAAGTTGTCCTGAGGCTGCTGTGTTTGTATTTATTCAGCTTTCAAATATTCATTTGTTCATGTTGGGATGTGTTTTAGTTTTTGTCCAATACCATTGAATTTTATACTGAAGGTTTGTATAACTGAAGCCTCAAGTATGAGGATGTCCAAATAAGTGCATTGTTTCTGGCAGATTTTCTCCTAACAAGTAGAAATTCATTAACATTGAATAAGGACATATTAAACCTATTAAATATCTCTATACTCACCCTGCAAGCTTAAATAGGGTAGCTCAAATGCCACCCTAACACTCACAATTTTCTGAGAAGAGAAAATTAGGTGGTTTTAATATGTCTGGAAGATACATCAGACCATCAACATTCTGTCATTCATACAAGAAATTTATATAACTCACGTTAAACACATTAGATCAACTGGAAAATGTGAGTAATTAAATGTTATAGGGGAAAGAATTTTATTAGAAGAGTAACAAAGACACTCTTGACAGAATAGGAGTGCTGCCAAGACCATGACCTAAAGACCCACAAGAGACTTCAGACATGCTAGGCTAAAGGGTGTGAAGGATGAGTAGGTTACCTGGAATCCTTAGTTAGATAAAAGAGGCAGAGCCCAAGGTATCTATATTCATGACAAATGGGTTGTTAGGCCTAGAATATGCCAGCATACTGGAGAAGAGGACAGATATAATAAAATTTGTACTTACTCCTTTTTATTTAAAATAAAAACATTTGCAGTAAATAATAGAAATGCTTTAAAACACACAGATGGGCTTGTGATGAATATGAAGAGACTTCTCTCCCATTTTTCTCTATTGTACTTCCCTAATAACCGTTTTCAGTTCTTCTGGCTATGTCACTATCTGGATATACTATCTTAATAGTCATTATTTAAAAATTTATCTTAGGAGATTGCCTGTGGTCTTCTGCTCTCATAGCTCATTTACCCCACCCTCATCTTTTCTCTTGTTTCTTTTCCAAAAATTTGCATCACTATTAATTTCTCTGCTAGTTACCTCTGCAACTTCAGCTGCTATACTTAAGTGTCCATCTTTTGTTGCATTAAGACTCCATGTTTGACAAGGACATGTATTTTACTCTTCTGTCCTTATTTCCTTTTATATTTTGCACTTTGTCAAACATGCCTTTGTTTACACATTACCAAGCTTGTTAGGTCAGTCTTTTTTAAATAATCACCTTATTTTGCTGGAGTAAATGCTTAAGTAATCTCCTAAGAAAGATGTGTGTAAGTCAGAGCTTCTGAATTGTTAATTACCTGAAAATATCTTTATTCTAACCTTGCAATTGATTGATACTTATGGTGTAGCATTCTAGATCCAAAACCGTGAGCCCCCAGGGTTAGTTATTTTCTTTTTTTTTCTATTTTTCTATCTTTTTCTTATATTTTGTTAGATAAATGCTGGGTCTTCTGGACCAATCCTCTGTAACATTTCTTCTTACATCTCTCTCTGTTTGACCTTTTGCTCTATGCTTTGGGAACACATTCTCAACATTGTGAAACTCATGATTCATTGGAAACCCTTTTCTAGGCCACAGTTCACTCCCCCACCATTCTGAGTCTTTCCAAGGTCATATTCTTGGTAGGCCCTCTTAAGCGTCTCACTCACAATTGTGACTTAAACTATAGTGATAGTAAACACAAATATTATTATTTCTAATCTTCAGGTATGTTCTCTAATAACTAGGAAATAATCCTTCTTTCTTCCCTGTATCTCCCTTAATTTCTCACGAAAATGTACCTTCTACACTTGGAATGACATTATGCAATATAAGAGACCAATTATAGACTTCCTTGTTTGTTGAAACATCTTGAGGATTGCTTTTCACATGCCATGCCTGGACTTTCAATAGAGTTATTTTACAAACTTTTTCCACAGCTGATTTCTATGCCCCTTCCTCTTGAATCTGGGTAAATAAGAATAGTACAAGGCCATACATTAAATGAGTCATTTAAAAACATCTCGAGTAACAAATAGAGAAGGAGAGGTTACTTATATAAGAGTCTCCTTGTCCAGAAAATTATAAATTTAAAGATACAATAAGCAATCTATTCATGAGTTCCTAATTCACTCATTCTTGACAGAAAGCCCCCCCCAAACACTGCCTTGATAATCCAAATAGTTTTTTATTTTAATATATATCAACAAGTCAATTTAAACTCTGTACTTGACTTTACTACTTGAAATATATAGCATCCCTTCTGTCACTGAAATTTTTGAGAACTTTCCTGCAATAATGTTTTCTTTTGTGCTAAGTAGAAGCTTTGAAGCTGATAGGCTCATTCAGACTCCCATTTCTGCAAGATTCCTGGCACACTTAGCCCTACTGGTTTCTCCTGCCTGTTATCAACCAAATCCCTCCACTTGAACAGAAAGTCCATATTGTCAGTAGATACAGGTAGTAGGTAAATGAAAACAGTTTTATTTTTAACACAAACCATTTCAAGATGCCCAAAGGAAGATTGGGAGATAAGTATGAAGCTTCTTTTTTTGTTTTTAGATTTCATTTATTTATTTTTAGACCGAGGGGAGGGGAGGGAAAAAGAGAAGGAGAGAAACATCAATGTGTGGTTGCCTCTCACCTGCCCCCTACTGGGGACCTGGCCCACAACCCAGGCATGTACCCTGACTGGGAATCAAACTGGCAACTCTTATGGTTCTCAGGCTGGTGCTCAATCCATTGAGCCACACCAGCCAGGGCAAGTGTGAGGCTTCTGATCTTAGAACCTGATGTTAGAATTTGGAAGTAGAAGACACTATTTCTTTAAAAAACTGTATCCTGTATTTTATTTTCCATCCATTGCTCATTTAAGCTGCTCTTATTAGGGCAGAAGTTTTACATTCCATTTCTCACTTCACAACCTGTGACTGTATACACAGGTTCTAATTTTGAACTTTGGAAATAACAGATGCGGGCAAGTCTTTCATATTTACAAGTGACTGAGGGAAATAAGACCCTCAACAGACATTACTGCTCATTCTGCCTCATTGGAACATTCATGAACACCTTGCAAACATTTTGTTTTTCTATACAAGGGGGGACCCAAACAACCCCAGAATTATCTTCTGGAGGGCAGGCCCCTTGTAATACAGGCTTCTCCCATTAGGCGAGTGTTCTAGGAACCCATCTGTATCAGTGCACCAGCTGCCGTTGTGTGAGAGGCTGCGTTTGGCTTCAGTGAAATTTTTCGAAGACTCTTTCAACACCTTTGCCCATTTCATGATGGGTGATTTATGAGTGTACCAGCCCACACTGTGCTGAGTGTTCACCAGATTTTCACCAAAAAACGGCATCACCCCCATGCCCCTTCCCTATTCACCTGATCTCATCCCAAGCGACTTTTTTTGTTTGTATATTTTCCTGGCTGAAAAAAATCCTCAAAGGGAGACAGTTTGATGATGTGGAAGAGGTGAAATAAAAAAACGGCAGGAGCACTAAAAGGCATCAAAATCAATGAGCTTGAAAACTGTTTGAGCAGTGGAAAAAAGTCTCAATAGGTGTATTACATCACATGGAGTATTACATCACATGGAGAGTACTTTGAAGGGGACATATAAGAAGAAAAACAATTTTTTTATAAATAAATTCCATTTTGTGGGGTCCACCCCTTGTATTTGGATTTAAGAAGCAGAGACAATATTCTGGAAGATAATATCTTAGGACTTGGGAAATCATCAATTCTAACAAATTCATAAATTCCTTCTGTAGTCTCTTTTTAACATGTGTCAGTGTTATGTTGAGTAATGTTAAGATAATCTTAGCTTGTATAGTGTTAGAAAATAGTTTGCTTTTAAGATTACCCCAGTATATTTATTGGTGAATCTTTTACATTAATTGATGCAACTTATAAAACATTAATTTTTACTCTAACTATACATGCAATGTGATAATATACCTAATGCTTTTAAGCAGTCACAGCAACTGTAAGAAGAAAGATTTTTACAATCCAGGAATAGAACATTTTTTTAAATCACTAGCATTAGAAAAATAACATTTAAGTAAAATGTTTATATTGTGGTGAATCATGGTTTTTAATTGTTCATCTGATTTCAAGGCAGACGAATATCCGGACTGTTGTCAGGGTTCTGTGATCTTACACTAATCTGCTGAACAGAGTGCATTTCAACAGAGCAGAATGCTAGAGTATAGGAACTATTAGGTTTTCTGTGTGTCACACAGTCTCTTGTCACAGCAGAAGTGTACTTCAAGCTCTTAGAGAAATGCTTGCATAAAACCTTAAACTTCTCATACACTAAATCTCCATTTCATTGCAACAGTGAATTCCATTTAGATTCATGCCACTTTCTGTCACTCAGCATTCAATATCTTGGACTTGGGAAATGCTGAGTCACAAAGAAGGGATTGGAGATGGCCTGTTGTCATTCTTTTGTGCCCTTACACTAATCTGTTGAGCAGGATGCATTTCAGCAGAGCAGATTGAAAGAGTGTTAAGAATTACTAAAACCTCTGTACTTTCAAAGACCTGTTTCATATATCCCAAGTCTTGGATTGTTCTTTGCTTTTTGAATAATCTCTTGGAGATTGTTATCAGTACTTTTAAGGAAGAAGTGGAGTGGAAGGCAAGCAAGCAGATGTTCATATACTTCTGTTGAGAGAAGTCCTGAACCTATATATGGAGCAGTATTGGCTCTTGTAACTTGATGGCTCTCAAAAAAAGAGTGGCAGTCCCAGAACCTTGCTTTAGGGGGAGAAGAGTTACAGGAACTAGACTGAAAATTTACTGGTGATCACAAGGAGTTCCATATCTATAATGCTTGGATGATTATTTTTTCTTTTGTCAGTTTTGCCCCCAGATTTTGGTTCTGTAAATAGACACTCCAAACAGTAACAATTAGTATTTATTGAGTGCTTAGTATGTGCCAACTAAAGTATGAACAGCATTAAATTCTAACAACTACCTGGTGAGGTGAGCACTAATTCTCACTGTGTAAGGATACTGCACCTTAAAGTAGTGCAGTTCTTGCTCACTAAGTGGAGCTTGGATTCAAACCCAGGCTATTGGACTCTAGAGCACATGCTCCTAAGTGCTGGGTTTGTCATGGGTGCCTCTGCCACAGTGCAATGCTTGAGAGAGACTCAACTTTCATAAGTCTGAGGAGTTTATGAATTTTTTAGTTTCCTAGTGCTAGCCACCCTGCCCTGCAAGGAATGTTAAAAGAGGTTCTTCAGCCCTGGTTGGTGTGGCTCAGTGGATTGAGCGCCGGCCTGTGAATCAAAGAGTTGCCAGTTTGATTCCCAGTCAAAGCACATGCCCAGATTACAGCCAAGTCTCCAGTAGGGGGCACTTGAGAGCCAACCACCCATTGATGTTTCTCTCCCTGTCTTTCTCCCTCCCTTCCCCTCACTACAAATAAATAAATGAAATCTTTTTTTAAAAAAGGTCTTCAGAGATTATGAAAACATTTAAAGTAAAAAATTAGGTTTACATGAAAAAGGAAGAGTATGGAAGAAAGAATAAATGAAGGTAAAATAATTTTTTAATTTTAAGTATTATTTATTTAATAAGCAACTGTTCAAATAAAGGTAACGTATTAGTTGATTACAGCATGATTATAGATAAGGGAAGTTATTTATAGCAAAACTGTAAACTTTACAATACTGTTTAGAATGGGACTTTACAATTAGGAATAGTCCATAATGAAGTATTTGCACCATCTCTGAAGCAGTATTGTGTTATTACAATGTGAAATTTGATTAGTTGTAAATACATATTGTAAACTCTAGGGGAATCACTAAATTTTTTAAGCATTGTTGATATGTGAAGAGAAAAGATAAAATACAATCATATAAAATGCTCAATTAAAACCAGAGAAGGCAGAAACATAGAGAAAGAAAAAAAGAATAAGAACAGTGAATATGAAATGGTTACTAACAAGGTAGATATTAATCTACCTATATCAATAAATACTTTAAATGGTATAAATACATCAATTAATACACTTGCATCTGACAGTGGTTTTTCAAAATATATAAGGCAAAACTGACAGACATCAAAGGTGACTTAAGAGTTCCGGCCAAGATGGAGGTGTAGGTAGAAACTCTTCCTTGCACAACCAAAAGAAGGATAACAACCAATCTAAAAACAATAAATAACCAGAAGTGCCAAAATCCAAACTGCATGGAACTCCAACAACCAAGGAGTTAAAGAAACATTCACCCAGACTGCTAGGAGGGGCGGAGACAGACAGCCGAGTGGAGAGGACATGCAGCAAGGTGGCTGACTGCCCAGGTGAGGCAAGGCTGGCTGAACGGGAAACTAAAGATTCAAAGCTACCTGCAAACTACTGCAGGGGTTGCCACGACAGGAGACACTCCCAGTCTCTCACGAGAGAGTTCGTTGGAAAGTGGGGCTAGAGCGGCACAAACTAGTGGCATTGTTCCCTCTCTGACTCCTCCCCCACATGCAGTGCCACAACTCAGCAAAGAGCATTGACCACCCTGGAGAATACCTAAGGCCCCACCCCCTTACAACTTAACAGGTGTGCCAAGACAAAGAAACATGGCCCAAGTGAAAGAACAGAGTAAAACTCCAGAAAAAGAACTAAGCAACAAGGAAAAAGCCAACCTATCTGATGCAGAGTTCAAAACACTGGTAATCAGGATGTTCACAGAGCTGATTGAGCTCAGTCACAAAATGAAGGAAGAAATGAAGGCTACCCAGAGTGAAATAAAACAAAATATACAGGGAACCAACAGTGAAGGGAAGGAAACCAGGACTCAAATAAACAATTTGGAACAAAAGGAAGAAATAGATATCCGACTGGAACAGAATGAAGAAACAAGAATTCAAAAAAAAAGAGGAGAGGCTTAGGAAACTCTGGGATAACTTTAAGTGCTCTAACATCTGAATCATAGGGGTGCCAGAAGGAGAAGAACAAGAACAAGAGGTTGAAAACTTATTTGAACAAATAATGAAGGAAAACTTCCCCAATCTGGCAAAGGAAATAGACTTCTAGGAAGTTCAGGAAGCTCAGAGAGTCTTAAAGAAGTTGGACCCAAGGAAGCACACACCAAGGCACATCATAATTACATTACCAAAGATTAAAGAGAAGGAGAGAATCTTAAAAAAAAAAAGCAGCAAGAAGAAAGGAGAGAGTTACATATAAAGGAGTTCCCATAAGACTATCAACTGATTTCTCAAAGAAACCTTATAGGCAAGAAGGGCCTGAAATAAGTATTTGAAGTCATGAAATGCAAGGATGTACATCCAAGATTACTCTATCCAGCAAAACTGTCATTTAGAATGGAAGGTCAGATAAAGTGCTTCCCAGATAAGGTCAAGTTAAAGGAGTTCATCATTACCAAGCTCTTATATATGAAATGTTAAAGTGACTTATCTAAGAAATAGAAGAAGATCAAAAACTATGAACAGTAAAATGACAACAAACTCACAGCTATCAACAACTGAACCCCAAAAAGCAAAAAAAAAAAAAAAAAAAAAAAAAAAAAAAAAAAAAAACTAAGCAAACAACTATAGCAGGAACAGAATCAGAGAAATGGACATCACATGGAGGGTTTTCAGTGGGGAAGGGGAAGGGAAGAATGGGGGAAGAGGTACAGGGAATAAGAAGCATAATTGGTAGGCATAAAATAGATTGGGAGAGGTTAAGAATGGTATAGGAAACAGAGAACGCAAAGGACTTATATATATAACCCATGGACATGAACTAAGGGGGAGATGCTGGAGGGTTAGGGGGTGCAGGGTGGGGGGATAAAGGGAGAATAATTGGGAAAACTATAATAGCATAATCACTAAAATATTCTTTAAAAAGGAAGCACTTGAAATGTGAAAAAAAGGATGCATACACAAATTTACTATTATAGTTGATGGTTTCAATGTCCTTCTTTCATTTACGGATAGATTAACCTGGTACAAAATCACTAAGTAAGGGTATAGTTAACCTGAAAAATGCCATCAGTCAATTTGATCTAATTGACATTTATGGATTGCTCCATCCAAGAACAGTAGAATTTATATTCTTAAACTCACATGAAACTTTCACCAACATAGATAATGCTCTGGACCATAAAAATTGCCTAAACAAATTTAAATGAATAGAAGCCATGTAAAGTATTTATGTGGACCACATAAGATTAAACTGAAAATTAGTTACAGAAAAAAATAGCTGGAAAGTCCTAAAATATTTGGAGATTAATCAACATATTTCTAGGTCCTGTGGCTTATTCTCATGAAGAGAGAACGGGTCTTAATAGAAATAAATAATCATACTTACAGCCCCAGAGAGAATCACTTCTGCTGTGAACTGAATTGTGTCCCCCTCACCAATTCATATGCTGAAGCCAAAACCGCCAATGTAACTCACTTGGTGATAAGGTTTTAAAGAGCTTATATGGTTTAAATAAACTCATAGGTGGGTGACTCATCAGATAAGATTGGTGGTCTTATAAGAAGAGAAACAGAAAGAGACCTCTCTGTCTCCATACACACACATTGATAAAGGCCTTGTGAGAACACAGTGGGAGAACAACCACCTGCAAGCCAGGAAGACAGGTCTCACCAGAAGCCAAGTTGTGCTTCCAGAACTGTGAGAAAATAAATTTCTGTTTTTTAAACCACCCAGTCTATGCTATTTATTATGGCAACCTTAGGCAACTAAGATATCCCCCATCCTTTTTCTAATCATGGAGCATCAGTATGGGCAATAGCTAGAGTATTGCCTGCATATAAAGCACAGATAAAGAAATTCCCTGTGTGGAAGTTTGGCATTTAAAATTGTTTAAAGAGCAATTTGGCTTGTCTCTTTGTGTTTTAATAGCAGAAAGGCATTTCACATAATATTTCAAGTTCATGGTTGACTCTAATCTTGGTCTGCAGGTGGGGGTTTGTATTCTTTGTTGTGATTTACATCGATTGACACCTAATGAAATGACTTCCTCTGTGAGGGCCATTGCTGTGTCTGTGAAACTCAAATCTGTTACTGGCAACGTTCTGAGAGCTAGAGTACCTCCCATTCAGTGAAGAAACTAGTGCTGTTTGTAATTAATTGCATCCTTTCCACCCTAACCCCACCAACTGCTACACATCATTTCTCTTAAAAACTCAGTGAAAGCAGTATTTTCCCCATACCCTCCCCCTTTTCAGTAAATGCAAACTTGGCTGTGCAATCAATCATCAAAACTTTAGATTTTTTTTGTATTTCCAAGTTTTCATGATCAAGTCTTAGTTGAATATTTGAAATGCATTTTTTAAAGGATATCAGTAGTACTCGAGCTCCCTAACTAACTACTACTGTACTTGAGGATCATCTTTGAATCTACCGTTTTAGCCATCTGTATACAAAAGCAGCCATCTCTGTGATTGTCTTTTAGGGCTGTAATGGATGTTTTAACTAATAAGTAACACCTGTAATTTCATTGTCAACATGGCAGATCAATGACAGTACCTAAGAACTAGTTCTTCTGTGAGCTAGGTTGAATGGGGTAGAATGTGGGGCTAGGATTTCAAGGGTAAGGTTTTATATGATTATTTAGGTTGCTTCATTAGACATTATTACACTAAATAATTTACCCAAATAGATGGTCTTCAATTTTTAAGTCACTTAGATTCTGAGTGACTGACAAATTAAGAGAATGAGGTTCATTATGGGCAGTAAGAAGAAAAAAGTACATCCATCAGAAACTTGAAAAAGAACAGAATCTTAAAACCAAGTAAGGCAGTAATGCATTCCAGTGAAGTGTTAAGATGCTATTACTAAGATGTTCTCTGCTTTCCTATAAAGGTCTGTGAGAGTATTTTCTGCGGGCTATTAACACAGAGCAAGGCAAAGCAGATAACAGTTGTGACTTGAATGCTCAGTGCTGTAAACTGATTATGGGAATCTGCTTCGGTTTAGGTGTGGATGATGATATGGGACCTCAGTGCTGTTTGCATCATTAAAACTCAGGAGGGAAAATGGAATGTGGGTGGAAACAAGCAAGGTGGAAAAAATTAATTGTAGCTGTGAGACCAATGACACTCCTGCCTGGTCAGCCCCATCTATAGCTCAAGAGTTAAATGCTGTATAGAGGACTCTAAATGAGTCATTTTTTTAAAACTCTGAAAGGCTGTTAATCACTTCCTGCATGTAGGAAACAGAGGTCCTGGAATGGACTTTAACTCTGTGTACTGGAAAATAGAAGTCAGAATAAGGCAGAAGTTCTTGGAGTTTATCCAGCAGAGTTTAGTTACAGAAATGACAAATATCCTCATTACCCCAACTCTCTCTTCCAACCTCACACATACTGCATAGACTCAGACTTTGTGCTGCCCCTCATCCCTGGAATACACCCCTTCTTTTCATTTAATTAATAGACTGGAAAGGAAGAGACTCTGTAATTAGGTAAGAGACTCTGCATTTAGCTAAGTACCTAGGCAGGAGCTTTGCGTTCTAGTCTTGGCTCAGACACTTAGAACCTCTCTGACCTGAAGGTCCTCATCTGACAAACTTGGCTGTAAGGCTAAGGATCTTTTAGGTCTCATCACCACCAAGAGTTCTTAAGTCCATGCGTTTGCTAACCTCAGAGAGGTTCAGTGGCATACCGAGGAAGGTGAGATTTGTTACATTCAGAAAAGAACATTGACCTTGTTCCTGAATTTCCCTGTGAGATTAATCTTACTTATTCTGCTTGTCTCAAGTATGGGTCTGTTTTATATTATTAGTAAAAAGTATTAGTCCTCTATATTTTCTATGCATATTTTTAAGACATGAGCTCATGCTGTATTCATGGTTAATATTCTGCTTTCTTAAGATATCCATGTTAAGGGCTCTTTACAGTGACCATATATTCTGATCGAAGTACTATACACATATCAGTGGAGTCACTTTCAACTGAAGGTGTAAGAAAGAAAAGCAATTTAAAGTGGCTTTTAAGCAAGACACAAAATTTATGGCATGCTACTGAGAAATCCTCTGGTGCCATTTAGTTTCACTTAGAGTATTTTCTTTCATTCTATTTCACTGTTTTGTTTTCTCTCATTTTCTGAGTCTTGGCTCTTCCCTGACACAGAAAGGCCCTCTCCATGTAGCAAAAAGAGAGAGACAGTTACCAGTGTTCCCATTTGTCCACATTGGAAGAACAGATGCTTAGACTCAGGGTGATCTGATTTTTCCTACATGGTGCTCATGTGCATCCCCTGCACTATTTTTGTTGGACAGGGGTCATGGGTTACCTTGATGGGCAAGCAGTATCTTGATTGCCTGCTGACTGAAAAAAATCAATAATTGTCTATTAAGTTCTATTCCTGGTATGCTCAGCACTCTCACTCAAACGCACACAGTAGCCTCCTTCCTTTTCCTGGGAATCTTTGTATAAATAACCTCTCAGCTAGAATCACAAACATAATCTCTTTCCAATTGAAAATAACCTGAAGACAATCAAGTCAAAGTTTCCAGTGAAATCTGTGGCAGGACTTCTTTCTCAAATTGTGAAATTCATTTTGAGAAGTCTTAACAGCAAAAAAAAAAATATTTTTTGTTTATCTTTTTGGTAGTCATAGACACATTCATTCTCTTTTTCTACACTTTAAAATCATCTCTTCAAGTAGTTCTGAAGCTCTATAAACATTTAGACCCACTCTGTTCAATCAGTCACACATATGGCATCAGATGCCACTTGCGATATGAATGTCATCTGCATTCCCACCAAGGTGTGCTGTATGAACTCCCTAAATATATAATCAATTGTCTAGTGCAATCTCTCTTGAACACAAACTCCACCTTCATAATGTATTTCTTCATCCTCCATCTCTGGACCATACCTTGGACTCAGAAAATTTCACATCCTAGTGAATCATAGCACCAAATTCTCCATCCAAAGGGGATATTAACTGCTCTTGCAATCTGCTTCATGCTTTCCACCTGCCTTACCTTTGTTGATGCTGATCACTTATTTCTACAATCTCATCTTTATTTTTTACCACTCCATCACTGACTGTCAAAATCCCATCTATTTCACACTAAAAGCATATGTGAATGTAAAATAGAGACAAACAGTATCAGGAAAGTATTCACTGGAAGAAACAATAATGGCTTAAATAAGTGAGAGTTTATTTTATTTTTTGCATTAAAACTAAATATTATTTAGACATGTTTTATTGCATGTAGCAAAAAGTGTTGCTGCATGCAACCTTGACTACAAAGTCACATCATAGAAAGTGTGTTGGTAGTAAATTCACTCCTTGTGTCAGTAGCTCCAAATCATTAAAGGTCTGTACTCTTATGATTTTTCATTTTACTCTGCCATTTTTAACTTCTTAGCTTTCCAATCAACTAATCTAAAACAACTTTTTCTTTCCCCACCTTTGGACTTAAACCTCGTGATATTCATTTTCCAGTGGTCCTGGGCTTTCAACAGCAAGTAACAAAGGAGAACTACAGTAGCTTAAATACATAGGATGGTTGATACAGTGGCTCAATGATATCTTCAAGGAACCATGTTTTTAAGAAATCTTTCCACTCTTCAATTCTTGGTTCTATTTCATCTTCATACTTGCTGTCTCCTGGAACTAATAAGGTGTCTTTATTGCAGTGTTCATCTTCATGTTGTTGCCTCATGAGGTAGGAAGGCTTCCTTATTCTAGCCGTCATTATTTGTAGCCAGGTGGTGAAAAGGGAAAGAGTGAATTTTGAATGGCAAAACAGATTTTTTTCAGGTAGCTCTCTTCTTTATCAGGTACACAAACTGCAGGAGTAGACTCCTGCTGCTATCTATTGATAGCTGTGTCAAATGTCCCCAGCACTCTGCAAGTGCAGTTGGAAAGGGAAATGTTGTGGATGGGAGTTGGATCAGCCAATCTACAGCATGTGCCACATAGAAGTAGATAGATACCACAACAGAATTTCTAGAACTGGCAAGGTATTTAGCTGTGCCTACAACCACCATATTATATTTTATAGAACTATGCTGTCCAATAGGGTAGCTAATAGGTAGTTGTAGCTATTAAAATAAAAATTAAAAGCAATTAAACATTTTATCCTCAGTCTCATTAGTTGTATTCAATTGTTCAGTAGCCACATGTGGCAGCAATGTTAGACAGCACAGATGTAGTACATTCCTGTCTCTGAAGAAATTTGCACACCGTACTGTACTAGATGAAATAGGGCCAGTGAAGGGAAAAGGATTAGCCCTCAATTCTCAGTGTTGAGTAGTAAGTAGTGAAGCAGTCACCAAACACCTGGTCTTCTAATGTTAAGTAGAGTATGGCTTTCTATTTGTTTCTGTCTTTCTGCTAAATATTGCCTTTCATTTTCAAGAAATTATACCTATGTTTCATTGTTTTTCTATGCTCTAGTGTGTGAGAGTGGAAGAAAATTCTGACATGAGTAACCTGAGGTGTTTTTATTCATAATGCATTGACACTTCACAATATAGTGTGGCAAGGGCCTACATGATCATCAAGAACTGTCAGTTGAGAGTTGGCAAGAATTGTGGTGACGTTGGAGAAACCTGATTTAGCTTTAATTCTGTTTTACTTTCTGTGATGGCTAAAAGTCACTGCCAGATGGTAAAATAAGTTGCTTCTGAGGCTTAAATGAGTGAATGAGGAATTAGCTTAAAGGCACAAAACGTTGCATGCCCTTTAAAAAGCTTTTTAGATCTGCAACTTGTAAAAAGGCTAGAGTGGAAAAGGGCAGAAGCTGTTATGAAAGTAACAAAGTGGAGATAGGCTATGATCACCTAGGTGCTATGTAATAGCTAGATATAAATAGAAACACCTGATATAAAACCTGTACAAATAGCCTTCAGTAAAGTGGGAGGAACAAAAGAAAACACATCAGTTAGAAAAATAGGAAATATTCAAAATAATTAAGAGATAAGAATGGCCATGTATTTGAATTCTTTTTCTATTTTTTTGTTATAATTCATTTACCTGGGCTATTCTACAAAATAGTACATGGAATATATCAAACTGATTGTTTTACTAGCTATCTAAAAGTATATGAACATATCTGGTTTAATGTTATCATTTCTTTAATTTTTGATTTTTCCATTATCATTTAGTCCCCTGCTAACCCCCTCCCCCCAGCAATCACCACACTGTCATCCATGTCCATGAGTCCTTTTTCCTTTTTGCTCCCTTCCTCTACCCTCTAACCTTCCTCCACTAGCTGTCATCTGCTCTCCATCTATGATCTGTCTGTTTTCCTTGTTAGTTCAGTTTGTTCATTAGATTCCACAAATGAGTGAAACAATATGGTATTTGTCTTTCTCTAACTGGCTTATTTCCCTTAGGATAATGTTCTCTAGGTCCATCCATACTGTTGCAAAGGGTAAAGTTTTCTTCTTTCTTACATCCAAGTAGTATTCCATTGTGTAAATGTCCCATAGTTGTTTGATCCACTCATCTACTGATGGAGAGTTGGGCTGTTTTCATATCTTGGTGATTATAAATAACCCTTAAGAGAACATAGGGGTGCTTATGTTATTTTGAATTAGTGTTTTGGACTCCATCAGATGTGTTCCCAGAAGTGGGATTGCTGGGTCAAAAGGCAGTTCCATTTTTCTGAGGTCCTCCATACTAATACTTTCTACAGTGCTTGCACCCGTATGCATTCCCACCAACAGTACAAAAGGGTTCCCCTTTCTCCACATTCTCGACAGCACTTGTTGTTTATTGATTTATTGATGATAACTACTCGGACAGTTGTGAGATGGTATCTCATTGTGGTTTTAATTTGCATGTCTCTGATGATTAGTGACATTGAGCATCTTTCCATATATCTATTGGTAATCTGTATGTCCTCTTTGGAGAAGTATCTATTCAGGTCCTTCGCCCATTTTTTAGTTGGGTTGTTTGTTTTATTGGTGTTGAGTTTTATATGTGCTTTGTAAATTTTGGGTGTTAACTCCTTATCAGCTATATTGGCGAATACATTCCCCCATTCTATGGGTTGTCTTTTCATTTTTATTTTTTTTTTGATGATTTCCTTTGCTGTGCAGAAACTTTTTAGTTTGATGTAGTCCCATTTGTATATCTTTTATTTCCCTTGCCTGGGAATATATCCAATAAAAAAATTACTATGAGCAATGTCTGAGATTATGCTGCCTAGCTTTTTATGGTTTTTAGTTCTAACACTTAAGTCGCTGATCCATTTTGAATTTATTCTTCTGTGTGGTGTAAGAAGGTGGCCTAGTTTCTTTTTTCTGCACATATCTGTCCAATTTTCTCAACACCATTTATTGAATAAACTATCTTTAGTCCATTGTATATGCTTGCTTCCTGTGTCAAATATTAATTGACTATAAAGGTATTCATTATTTCTGGGCTCTATATTCTGTTCCATTGATCTATGTGTCTGTTTTAATGCGACTACCATGCTGTTTGGATTACTTTGGCCTTATAGTATAGTTCGATATTAGGTAGCATGATTCCTCCAATTTTGTCCTTCTTTCTCAGGATTGCTGTTGCTATGTGAGGCCTTTTGTGGTTCCATATAAATTTTTGAAGTATTTTTTCTAGTTCTGTGAAGTACGTTATTGGAATCTTGATAGGAATTGCATGGAATCTGTAGATTGGTTTGGGTAGTATGGACATTTTAATGGTGTTAATTCTTCCTATCCATGAACATACTATGTGCTTCCATTTTATTGTATCTTCTTCAATTTCTTTCTTCAGTGTCTTATAATTTTCTTAGTAAAGGTTTTACATCCTTGGTTAGGTTTATTCCTAGATATTTTATTCTTTTTGAAGCAACTGTTTTCTTAATTCATTTTTCTGTTAGTTCATTATTGACATAAAAATTCAACTGCTTTCTGGATATTTTTTGTATTCTGCTACTTTGCTGAATTCATTTATCAGTTCTGGTACTTTCTTGGTAGAATCTTTGGGGTTCTCTATGTACAGGATCATGTCATCTGCAAACAAAGACAGTTTTACTTCTTCCTTTACAATTTGGGTGCCTTTTATTTTGTCTTCTTGTCTGACTGCTGTGGCTGGGACTTGCAGGACCATGTTGAATAAGAGAGGTGAAAGCAGACATCTGTGTCTTGTTCTTGATGTTAAGGGGAACACTTGTACATTTTGTCCATTGAGTATGATGCTGGCAGTGGGTTTGTTACATATGGCCTTTATTATGTTTAGGTGTGTTCCCTCTATTCCCACTTTGCTGAGAGTTTTTATCATAAATGGGTGCTGGATTTTATCAAATGCTTTTTTGCACTTATTGATATGAACATGTGGTCTATGAAAAATATTTTTACTGTTGTTCAATTTCAGCTTTTCCTATTTCCCCCCATTACTCTCCCCTGCCCTGCCCACCCCTCCTTTCCCACATTCAATCCCCTGTGTTGTCTGTGTCCATGGGTCCTTTATACATGTTCCTTGACTTGACCCTTCTCCTTCTTTCCCTGTTATCTCCCAACACCCTCCCCTATGGTCACTGTCAGATTGTTCTTTATTTCTATTACTCTGGTTCTATTTTGCTTACTTGAGATAAAGAGAAAATAAGAAAACTAGGCGAAGACAGGAAATATTAATATATGAGACAAAAATAAAGAATGGTCAAGATGAAGGCAGAATGGAGTAGGAGAGGATATGGTAAAATTTGAGATATGAAATAGAAAAATAGTGAGGATCTAGAGATAAAATTGAAAAAAATGCAACAACAACTACTTCATCCACAATGATTGAGCAAAAATTGCTAAAGGTGGAGAGAAAATGCGAGTATTTTAAGAGCAGGAAAAAGAATGTGAGATGACCTTTGACAAGAAAATTAGTTTTGAGAGGCTGGACAGGGGAGACATAGTAAGAATGCAGAATGCAAACAAGTTGTAGCAAGAGAGAAAACAAAATTTAAAATGGAAGTAATAGGAAAGAAGAAGGTAAATGGGGTAAGAGAAGGGAGGAGCAAAATATGAGAATTGAAATAAACTATAGTATCTCCCCAAAGCCATCATCCCCAGTCTCTACTTAAGCATCTCTAGTCCACTCTACCCCAGTTTGCTGGAGCTCAGGGTGAGTGGCTGCATATGAAAAATTTTGCATTGGCCCTTTAAATGGCTGTTTGTGTCTCCAGCTGTTTTTCTCTGGCAGACAGAAACCCTGCTGCTTTTCACAGCTAGATGTTATCTGTGTACTTTGCGGGCTCTGGTGCTATACAGTGGGGTGCCGATCTTGGGGTTTAGACCCCATACTTCTCAGGAGGATCCCCCAAGCCACTTAAATATCCCTCCAACACTTCAGCTGCCACCCGTGGGCACCCAGCCAGTGCTCTTGTGTTTCCTCCACATTCCCTATCAGTCATGTTGTGTTTAAGCCGTTTCTTCTATCTGTCTGAGGTTATAAGGCTTCTCTCCCACTAGTGTTCAGTAGTTTGTTTCAGATGATTTCTCCACAATTTAGTTGTAATTCCAGATTGGTCCTCGTAGGGGGTTAGTGTAACCTCTACTCATTTCTCCACCATCTAGGATACCCCACTGATCATGTGGTTTTTATCCTTCATTTTGTTTACATGAGGAATCACATTTATTGATTTACAAATGTTGTTCCAACCTTGCATTCCTGGAATAAATCCACTTGACTGTGGTGTATAATCTTTTTGATGCATTGCTATATTCATTTTGCTAGTATTTTGTTGAGGATTTTAGCATCTGTGTTCATCGGGGATACTGACCTGTAATTTTCTTTCTTTGTAGTGTCTTTATCTGGTTTTCAAATTAGCATAATGGTGGCCTGGTAAAATGATCTTGGGAGCCTTTCCTCCTGTTGAATTTTATGAAATAGTTTGAGGAGAAGTGTTAGTTCTTCTCAAAATGTTTGGTAAAATTCACCTATGAAGCCATCCAGTCCAGGGCTTTTGTTTGTTAGGGTTTTTATTTTTTATTTTTTATTTATTACTGCTTCAGTTTCCCTAGGTGTAATCTGTCTATTCGTATTTTCTGATTCTTCCTGATTTAGTTTTGGAAGATTGTTATGTTTCTAGGAATTTATCCATTTCATCTACGTTGTAATGCTGTCATTCTTGATTTCTTAATATAAATTAAGGTGGTTTGCCTATGCTGCCTCAATTAGTCACCATTATTGTCCTGTGGCTATTGCCTCTCAGAAGACTAAACATCTCCCTCTGGTAGCTGGCCATCATTTCTAACCCCCTTTTTATAATGAAAAAAACATAACTATAGCACTGAAAGTCAATTATTTGGTAGCAACCCACTCTGGTGCATTAGTTAGGACATGTCTAGTATTCCTGAGAACCAGCCTCATTTTTTCCATACCAATGAAATCCAACTTTTTCCATAATTCATTCTGATGGTTCATTCAGTCTTTGTGCCAGTTTTTAGCCAACATAAGCATCCTCAAGTTGAGAAGATATAGGTTCCTTTTAGATATGTGCTTTGTTTGTTTTCACATATCTAGAAGACATAAATGGAAATCCTTATTGTGTCTTGGAAAAAAAAAACTGCACAGAATCTGAGTTCAAGTGTTAGCCATTTGGATGTGTTCTTTTCCAGCATGTATGCTGGTATTTAAAGAATGTAAGGGAATTGGTGCTCTTGAGCAAGTCATTTCTCCATGGGCTTATTTTCCTCATTTGGAAATAAGGAGCTTGAACAAGTTTTTGTGGCACAAATTTCATGATTCTCTATGGGAAATATCCCTGTCTCTCAGTGTTTGGAAGTTGCTATATATGTCACCCCTCAGCACAAATGAAAAAATGCACTGGAAATTACTGAAAACAGCTGCCATAGAAAATGCCCACTACAACTCATGGTCTCTTTCAGTGAGAAAATTGCAAGTTCCCAAGGAAATTCTCATGAATTCTGACCTTTGTCAGGAGGTACTGAATAAATCAACGTATTATTGATCAACCTGCTGTCATGAATCTATTTTTCTTTCCTTCTCTATACCTAATTGTGAGTGGCATGCCTAGCCAAAGCCTGCACACTTCCTCAGCAGCTCCTCAGAGAAGTAAGCATAAGTGTGTCTCCAAATTCCACAGGTGTTTAGCTTATTGAGCAGAAACATATAGACTCTAAGGAAAAGAAAGCAGGTGTTCCACTGTAACATTGGCTTCAAGGTAGCCCCTGCACTGGAGTATGTGGTCTCTGTCACACGTGATCTCATGTGTACGGTCAAAGGCATGGAAAAATAAAACCCATAAAGGTAGTAATTATGAAATAGGTATATAAAAACAAACAAATCAAAATCCCTTCTGGTGGCTTCAAATCCAACCCCAGTGTAAGAACTCTTTTTACAGTGTTTACAATTACCTTATGCCTGCCAAATTCAAACCAACCTGATGAATTCATTACTTGATTTCACATTCATTGAAGGGGCATGTGGAATACTGGCTCCCCATAATGTCACTGACACAACCTGTTCCCCAGAAAAAGCTAGCTGAGTGTATTACTTGCCACTGTCAGGGAGAACTTCATATTGACAGAGTCTAAGTGTTTTGGGAGAGGAAGGAAAAAGACTGGGATATTGAGACTTTGAAGACTGCCCTCCTGAGAGGTGGGAATTTGATTAGGATTGGTTAAGATTATGACATGAAATGGGTTAGAACAAGAGGCCGTGATAAGACAGGGATTTGAAGGCAGGAGGTTCAAAGTCTTAGGGTACAAAGTTTCAGTGAATGATTCCTATTGAAGAGTTGCTGGAATGAACAGTAAAGCTATTTGCAAGTTGTATCTTCCTGGGCAAAAATCTTTGCAAATGGTAAAGTCATATTGATGAAAATGGTGGAATGGTAGTAGACTCATGTAACTGTAGACAAGTTGTGTGGGGGTAGCTGTGTGGGATATATGATTTTGGTGCTCAGTACTTAAGTGCATGTGCCCTATTGCTCTTCGGGTGCTTATGTATTTTAAAATTCAGAGATAAGAAGCAAGAATTAAGGGAAGGGGGATAGTACCAGGGTTGGAAAATGATGGACAACTTTATGAAGAAGGTAATATTTGAGATAGGCCCTGATCATTGGTTATAAGTTCAGAGTTTGAATGGTAACCTAGTGTTTCTTCTTGAAGGCTACTACTGTTTGGCTAGTCATGGCTTCCTTTCTTCTTCCTCTTTTTTCAGAAGCACAAAAGGAATCCAGACTATTTACAATGTATCATTTGCAATGTTCAGAAGACAGTCCAAAGGTCCTTGACATTAGATTCAGAACAGTAAAGTAACACATTATATTGAGTTTTGCTAGTCCTATAGTTGGGGGAAAGTTTGCCAATTCATTGTCCATATACTCACTCATAGTTTCTGATGATGCAGAGATTTGATGTCTAGCCAAACTGGGAGGTAGGCCCCAGCCATTCCTTTGAACATCCTTTACCAGTCTCTGCCAGGATTGTGCTCCTCTTTTAATGCCCACAGCTGTCCTGTCCCTCAGGAGATGAGAGATGACAGTCCAGTTCACATGGCCAGCCCCTCCCATCTGCTGCTTCAGGGCCCAGAGAGGTATTAGCTCCTGTGTGGAGCCTGAGTCCAGGGCTGAGGGTTAAGTAACTCAATAGCAAGAATAATGGATTTCTGGTGTGAGAACCCAGTTAGCTCCTTACATCAAACCCTGGAAGGACTTTTTAATTCTACTCCAGCTAGAATGGCCCATTCTAATCAGAGGACCAAGACCAGGATAATAGGCTGTGATTGACAATATTTGGGGATTAGTAAGGAAAGAATATTGAACGACAATAAAGTAATTTATTTTAAAAAAGTTGGGATGAGGGTAGTCACGGGGAGAAAATGCAGACAACTGTGATTGAACAACAATAAAGTAATTTATTTAAAAAAGAAAAGAAGCATTTATTCCTTAAGAAAGTAGTGTACAATTTAAATCTAAGAGTTTGATTTTTAAATGTAGTTCATGATATTGGATTATTTACTTGTTTTATTATTTATTTTAGTCCTTGTTTGTTTTAGGGGGGTTTCCCAGCTTTTATTTTCTACTAAAAAATTTCATGTATTATTACATGAATTACATAAACAGGCATTATTTTTTTAAAGATTTTACTTACTTATTTCTAGACAAAGGGGAAGGGAGGGAGAAAGAGAAGGATAGAAACATCAATGTGTGGTTACCTCTTGAGCACCCCCTACTGGGGACCTGGCCCACAACCCAGGCATGTGCCCCCACTGGGAGTTAAAGTGGCTACCCTTTGGTTTGCAGGCTGGCACTCTGTCCACTGAGCCACACCTTCTTAAGCACATATTTATGAGCTTGTGCTGCTATTTGGAGAGATTCCTGGAAGTGATCGTAGATGTGTGAATTTAGAATTCTTACAGATATTGCTAGGTTGTGTTCCAGAAAGTTGTACCAGTTTACAGTTGAACCAATGCTGAATAACAGTGGCCATTTTCTACATGCTGCTAACATTTTTTGTTTTTTATTATCAATCAATTACATTTTTAATAATCTAGAATGCTTAAACTTACACTTGCTTTTAATTATTGTTCTTTTACAGTAGTCCCAGTTTTTCCCCCATTGCTCTCCCGTACCTCACCCTCCCCCCACCCCCACAGTCAATCCCCACCCTGCTGTCCATGTCCATGTTTCCTTTATACCTGTTCCTTGACTAGTCCCTTCCCCTTCTTTCTCCCTTTATCCCTGTTCCCCACCACTCTGGTCACTGTAGTCTGTTCCTTGTTTCCATGCATCTGGTGATATTTGCTCCTTTGTTTTCTTCATTAGGTTCCAGTTATAGGTGAGATCATATGGTATTTATCTTTAACTGCCTGGCTTATTTCATTTAGCATAATGCTCTCCAGATCCATCCATGCTGTCACAAAAGGTAGGAATTCCTTGTTTCTTTCTGCTGCATAGTATTCTGTTGTGTAAATGTACCAGTTTTTTTATCCACTCATTTAGTGATGGGCACTTAGGCTGTTTTCAGCACTTGGCTATTGTAAATAGTACTGCTATGAACATCGGAGTGCATAGGTTCTTTTGGATTGGTGTTTCAGGGTTCTTAGGGTATAATACCAACAGTGGTATTGCTGGGTCAAAAGGCAGTTCCACTTTTAGTTTTCTGAGGAAAATCTATACTGTTTTCCACACTGGCTGCACCAGTCTGCATTTCTACCAACAGTGCACTAGGGTTCCCTTTTCTCCACATCCTTTCCAACACTTGTTTGTTGATTTGTTTGTGAGGGACATTCTGACTGGTGTGAAGTGGTATCTCACTGTGGTTTTAATCTGCATCTCTCTGATGGCTAGTGATACTGAGCATCCTTTCATATGTCTCTGGGCCCTAGGTATGTCCTCCTTGGAGAAGTGTCTCTTCAGGTCCTTTGCCCATTTTTTTAATTGGATTGCCTGTCTTCCTGGTGTTGAGTCATGTGAGTTCTTTTTATATTTTGGAGATTAAACCCTTGTCTGAGGTATCATTGGCAAATATGTTCTCCCATATGGTTTGTTCCCTTTCCATTTTGTTGATGTTTTCTTTAGCCATATAGAAACTTTTTAATTTGATGAAGTCCCATTTGTTCATTCTTTCCTTTATTTCCCTTGCCCTAGAAGATATATCAGCAAAAATACTGCTGTGTGGGATATTTGAAATTTGTTACTGCCTTTGGTTTCCTCTTGCACTTTTATGGTGTCATGGCTTACGTTTAACTTTTTTATCCTTTCCCCCTTTCTTCTTTAAGGGTTTATTCAAGGCAAGTAAAGACTTTCCCATTATGCCAGAGTCCTGTGGAGGGAAAATGTAAGCAGAGTCATTGCATAGGGTTCAGCACATATTTTTGAAGGCTCCTGGGCCCTCTGAAAGAATGTGGCATATTTCCTTGTCTATGCTTTTTAATTTGTGCTGCTTGGAAATAAATGTAGCTCAGAACTAGGAGCAGAACTTTTTAGCTCTCTGACTTCTTTACTTTGACAATGGCCTCCATTAGTGGTATCAGATAAACATCACCAGAATAGCCCTGGCTGGTGAGGCTCAGTGGATTGAGATACACTCAATCCAAAGGGTTGCTGGTTTGATTGCCAGTCACGGCACTTACCTGGATTTCGAGCCAGGCCCCCAGTAGGGGTAAATGAGAGGCAACCACACATTGATGTTTCTCTCCCTCCTTTCCCCTCTCTAAAAATAAATACATAAAATCTTATAAAAATTAAATGAAAATTTAAAAAAAACCCACCAAAACAGCAGCAGCAGAAGAAGAGGCATGAGGTAGTTTGTTGGACTCTGAGGGAATCTTTCAAGGATGCAAGTCCACAGCAGTTGCTAATTTTCACATTTGAGCTTTGTCGGTTCTTTTTCTTACCAAGATGACCAAGCTGAGAGTGCAATGCTGTTTTTGTCAAATGAGCAGGTTAGAGATCTCAGAAGCAGGAGCTGCAAAGCTCCAGATAATTGTGAAAGCACTGACTTTCTTTCATTTTGCATCTCTCTCTCCCT
Source organism: Anoura caudifer (assembly GCA_004027475.1). Taxonomy (NCBI): domain Eukaryota; kingdom Metazoa; phylum Chordata; class Mammalia; order Chiroptera; family Phyllostomidae; genus Anoura; species Anoura caudifer. The sequence goes on from PVKU01003284.1 coordinate 144,051, forward strand.
CCCTCCCTCCTTCCTTCTCTCCTTCCTTCTGTGTCTCTCATACACATCTTCACACTTTTAAAGGCAGAAAAGGGGGCAAAGATCAGATATGCAGAATGAGGTACCACTTAAATAGGAAGATAAATGAGAATCACTTTTTTAGGGGTTAGAGGTATGATTTAAGTTTTGGGACTCTGTTCTTAAGGATATTGCAGGACAAATTTTTACAAATGCAACAAGGAAATTAGGGCCACTTGGCATTTCTTGTCAGGGAACTGATCACTCACATAAGACAGATTGGTATTTTGAAGTCCTAATAAGGGTTTTTCATTTGTGGCATTTAGTACATTCTTCAGTTCATTTTCCGAAAAGCAGCTATGTAAACTTCCCTCACAGCTCTTACTCAGCTGTGTCATAGATCTTTAACCAAGCTGAAGATACATTGAATTGCTGCCCTCCTTATCTTGGAAACAAAAATGCTGTAGCTCCCCCTTGTGTTGTGTGAGGCCAAAAAAGAATCCTTGATTGATCCACAGCCAGAGAATCTACTCCTTTTGTATTTTCAAAGTATCTCCTCAATATGTGAGAACTTCCAGACAAGATGGCCAAGATGGAGGTGTAAGTAGATACACTGTGCCTCCTTGCACAACCAAAAGAAACACACTAACAAATTTAAAAGCAAAAAAGAACCAGAACTTATGGAAAATTGAAGTGTATGGAAGTCTGACAACCAAGGAGTTAAAGAAGAAACATTCATTGGGACCAGTAGGGCAGGTGGAGACGGGCAGCTGGGGTGGAGAGGACTTGTAGTAAGGTGACTGCTGGAGTACCAGGGTGGGCAGCAGCTGGTGGAGAGGGCAGTCCCACATTTGAGTCCAGATAAACTGGGAGGACAACTGGGACAGACCACCCAACCCAGGATTCCAACCAGGGGAAGTAAAGCCTCCAGACCTCTGACTGAAAAAACCTGCTGGGGTCATGGCGGCAGCAGGAGAAACTCCCAGCCTCATAGGAGAGCTCCTGGGAGAGACCCACAGAGACCTAGAATGTACACAAAATCACCCACCTGGGAATCAGCACCAGAAGGCCCAATTTGCTTGTGGGTAGCAGAAGAAGTGATTGAAAACCAACAGAGAGCTGAGTAGGCCACACTGTTACCTCTTTGACCCCTCCCCCACTTACAGCATCACAATGCAGTGACATAGGTTGTCCCACCCTGGTGAATACCTAAGGATCCACCCCTTACTACATAACAAGCATGCCAAGGCAAAAAAAAAAAAAAATATGGCCCAAATGAAAGAACAGATCAAAGCTCCAGAAAAAAAAAAATACAACTAAGCGACAAAGAGATAGCCAACCTATCAGATGCACAGTTCAAAACACAGGTAATCAGGATGCTCACAGAAATAGTTGAGTGTGGTGACAAAACAGAGGAAAAATTGGAGGTTATAAAAAGTGAAATAAAGGAAAATATACAGGGAACCAACAGTGATGGGAAGGAAACTGGGACTCAAATCAATGGTTTGGACCAGAAGAAAGAAATAAACATTCTTGTTGTTCTAAACCCTTCCCCTTTCCCCTTGAAATTCCTACCCTTCTCCTCTCTTGTTCTCAATTTCAGTGTCTTTGGTTATATTATGCTTGTTTGTTTGTTCCGTTGATTAGGTTCCTGTTAAAGGTGAGATCATATGATATGGGAGTAGAAGACAGAAAACTGTAGAAGAACTATAATTGAAATAAAATTTAAAAAAGGAAAAAAGAAAAAAATGAAAAAAGAAATAAACACTCAATCAGAACAGAATGAAGGAACAAGAACTCAAAAAAAAAAAAAAGAGGAGAGGCATAGGAACCCCCAGGGCAACTTGAAATGTTCCAACATCTGAATCATAGAGGTCCCAGCAGGAGAAGAGGAAGAGCAAGAAATTGAAAACTTATTGAAAAAATAATGAAGGAAAACTTCCCCAATCTGGCAAAAGAAATAGACTTCCTGGAAGTCCAGGAAGCTCAGAGAGTCCCAAACAAGTTGGACTCAAGGAAGCAGATACCAAGGCGCATCATAATTACAATACTCAATATTAAAGAGAAGGAGAGAATCTTAAAAGCAGTAAGAGAAAAGGAGACAGTTACCTATACAGGAATTCCCATAATACTATCAGCTGATTTCTCAAAAGAAACCTTACATGCAAGAAGGGGCTGGAAAAAAAGTATTAAAAGTCATGAAATGCAAGGACCTACATTGAAGATTACTCTATCCTGCAAAGCTATCATTTAGAATGTAAGGGCAGATAAAGTGCTTCCAAGATAAGGTCAAGTTTAAAGGAGTTTGTCATCACCAAGCCCTGATTGTATGAAATGTTACGGGACTTATCTAAGAAAAAGAAGAGGATCAAAAATATGAATAGGAAAATGACAACAAACTCATATCTACCAACAAACAAACCTAAAAAGAAAACAAAAACAAACTAAGCAAACAACTAGAGCAGGAACAGATTCACAGAAATAGAGAAACTCACATGGAGGGTTATCAGTGGGAGTGGGGAGAATGGGGGAAATGTTACAGGGAATAAGTAGCATAAATGGTAGGTATAAAATAGACAGGGGGAGGTTAAGAATAGTATAGGAAATGTAGAAGCCAAAGAAATTATATATACAACCCATAGATATGAACTAAGAGGGAGGGGAATGTGGGAGGGGAGGTGCAGGGTGGGGGAAAATAAAGGGGGGGAATAGACAACTGTAATAGCATAATCAACAAAATATATTTAAAAAAACAAAGTGTCTCCTCAAAATTTGGGGGAGAGCATAGGAATTTCCCTAGAGGAAAGTACGAGAGGATCCAGCTAATCTTTTATTTCCCCTCCTTATTTCCCACTCTCCTGTTATGTATCTAAGGGCCTCTTTCTTGGAGGGTCATGGTTTTTTCTGGCAGACAGTAACTTTGGGATAATTTTCTTCATGAGGTTATAGTGCTCTTATCTTCCATTTAGTACATCATATCTTGTACTATTTCTTCTCCAAATAGAGAGAGTATTGCATATCTTGCATTACTATTGCCTTGTCTTTCCCTGTCACGGGGGCCACTTCATTCTGTATCATGACTTCCCAGTTTAAGTCAGGCACTAGTTTGTTTGCCCATGAATCTCCAGAGTAAACATGTCAAGTGTCCCGTAGTCTTTCCCATTCTAGTACATGAGTTTGGACATAATATTTTGGCTACTCTATAAGTATGCAGCCAGGGTGTGAGATGCAATCATACATTTCTTTTGGAAACAATACCCCAATTTCAGCCCCACACTTGAGTTGCATATAGGAGCAGGGGCAATGCCACAGTGCTCCTTATTAATGAATTTTCCTACCTCAAATAATTTTTGAAAGCTATCAGTATTCTTCATGTGTGTAGCAATTTTTATATAATGTTCTTGTTCCTGATTTGGGACCTTTGTCAATATTGCAAGGCAATGGAAAAAGTCTCATTTTATAGGTCTTTTTAAAAATTATGTAAGTAAAGATGCTGATTGTTAAAAAGATTTACACAGCCCTGGATGATGTGATTCAGTTGATTGAATGCTGGCCTGCGACCCCAAATGTCAATTCTATTCCCAGTCAGGGCGCATGCCTGGGTTGCAGGCCAGGTCCCCAGTAAGGGGCGTGTGAGAGGCAACCACACATTGATGTTTTTCTCCCTCTCTTTCTCCCTCCCTTCCCCTCTTTAAAGAAGTACATAAATAAAATTTCTTAAAAAAAGATTTACACAGTTTTGCTATTATATCTATTGGATAAAACCTTAATAGAATTATTTCATTAAGTGTGTATGCATTTTAAATTTGATAGATAGTAGTCTTCACCTGTTTGGTTTCCTGTCTTATATAACCTAGTCTTCGTGTCATAGTCAGCTTGATGTTCTAATAACAGTTCCATCCATTTAATTTCATCCCTTTCTGCTCTTCCCACCCTGGTTTTTAAACTTTGAATACTATTTTCTTAAGGAAACTTAGAATTCTTTGGTCCCAACCCTTCAAGGACAGTTACTTTTCCAACTTTATGATTTCCCTTGATGAAGGAAAACTTCACTCTACACAGACTGAAAACAAAGTCATTGTTTTCTGATGTTTATTAATTTTGTGGTCAGATCATATGAAGCAACAATACAAGGTAGCACAGGCTAAGTGACAGTCTTACAAAAAGTGAATGCTTTGTGAACTCTGGGGCAGGGAAAATCAGGCCTGGCGATCTTCTGAATAAAGTGAGACTCAAATACAGTCTTAAAAGGAAGGGTAGAATTAATACAGAAATAGGGAGATTATTAGGGAATTCCATGCAGAGAGGGAATGTTAGAAGCTGAGATGGCAGAAAATGCCTGGACTCTTAAATAACACTACTTGAATTTTACTTAACATGTTTTTTCATGTACTGCCATTTTTGTATACCTTTTTCAAATCTTTCTGAGGTCAGGAATATTTTATTGCTTCATCTTCAGATCTTGTTCATAGTCAATGTCCATAGTTGAGTAGGTATCATCAAATATTTTGGTTACTAAGTGAATAACAAATAAATGCACTACTTAGCAGAAAGTGCTGCAAAATACTAGGACGGTTCCAATAAGAGAAAAATAACTAATTTCCAGAAAGCCTCATTTATCATGATTTCAATGTAATAAGTATGCACTTTCTCATGAAAGACCACTCTTTTGTAATAATATTTAACTTCTGGAAAATAATCTGCATTCTGCAGAAAATAATCTGCCATCTCTTAATCAACTATGTTTTATTAAAAGGACTAACATTATAATTTTAAGAGAATGAAAAACAAAAAAAGCTTTGACAAAACTGTCTCTCAGAAAAAGTTCAAAGCTTGAATACTTCATGGGAACAATTTGCTAGTCCAGGAAATTCTTTCCATTTTTGGTGAGGACCTCCTATGGAGAGATTTATGTGTAGTGTATGTCAAGAGGCCAAGTAATGGCATTTCTGTGCTATACAATGACTTGGACATTTGCTGAGCGCAGAAATGCACCTTTAGACCAGAGAGAGAAACAGACTCTGCTGTGATCCAATCATTTTGAAAATCATGCACACTGAAGCTGGGACCAAACCTAATAACAGGACCTAATTGCTAATACTCTAGAGGCAATGAGCCTCTTGATGTGTTGACCTTTAACCCCAACGTGGGAGAGTGAGAAAAGAAAGCGGATGATTTTCATTCCCTGTTCCCCCTCCCCAATCTGATCATGCCTGTCTCTAACCCTGTCCACATACTCCTAACATTCAGCTTTCCACCCCTGTTCTCATCAGTTACTTCCAGCTATGGGGCCAGAGTGAGAATGAATAGAACAGAAAGGAAAGTGGGAGGAGAATTGGAGAAAGTGTACAAGTAGTTGACAGCTGCTTAGAAGCAGGAGGCCGAATTGTATCTACTGAAATGAGAGCTGAACTACTGGTTTTCTGATACTTCTATCTTACACACTCACCCCAGTATTTCATAAGATTTAGGCCTTCCCATCTTTCTATTCTCCATTCCTATTTCATCCTTTCTGGTCCATATTTACAATCACTTCCCTACATCTTCAGCTCCCTTTCTCCTCTTACTTGGTTGTTTATGAGTGGCAAAATCTCAAGCAAAGTTAAATTCAAGGCTCTGCCTAATGCACATCTGCACCATGACAGCTGGGCAACTGAATGTAGCTAGAGAAAAAAATCACAAATACGCTGATTGGTCTCACTGTAAATTCATGAGGTTGGTGCTTGGTTGGCCCTTTGCGCTACTCAGCAAGGTTATTGGTACATTCAGTTTCCTGCTCTTTTACAAAAGTTTCACACCTTCTTTCTCTTCATATTTCTTCACTGTTCTCTGGCCACATAGGCTTGCATTCTGATTCTAACACGCCAAGCACACTCCCAACTGAGGGCCTTTTTATTCTTTCTTCCTCCTGCCTGGAGCACTCTGCATCTATTTGCTCTTTTACTTTCTTTAAGATACTATTATGTCATCATTATCAGTCAAACCTTTCCAGGGTACTTTATTTTTTAAAAAATCCTCATCTGAAGATATATTTTTACTGATATTAGAGAGAGAGAGGAAAGGGGAGAGAGAGAGAGAGAGAGAGAGAGAGAGAGAGAGAGAGAGAGACAGACAGACAGACAGACAGACAGAGACATTGATGTGAGAGAGAAACATCAATTGGTTGCCTCCCATATGCACCCCAACTGGGGGTAGGGGATTGAACCTGTAAACCTAGGTATGGGCCCTGACTGGGAATCAAACCTGCAACCTTTTGTTGTATGGGACAATGATTCAACCAACCGAGCCACCAGTCAGGGCCCCAGAACACTTTACATAAGGCAGCAAGCATATTCCCATTACCACTGACATATCTTATTCCCCTAACTTTTCTGTTTTCTTTAAGTTACCACCATCTGGTTTTCTATATGTTTTATGTGTGTATATTGTCTATCCCCCTGCTAAAATGACAGTTTTAGCCCTGGCTAGTACACTCAGTGGATTGAGTGTGGGCCTGCGAACCAAAGGATCATGGTTCGATTCCCAGTCAGGGCACATGCCTGGGTTGCAGGCCAGTTCCCAGCAGGGGATGCACGAGAGGCAACCATACATTGATATTTCTCTCCCTCTCCCTCTCTCCTTCCCTTCCCCTCTAGAGATAAATAAATAAAATTAAAAAAAATAAAATGACAGTTTTATGAAAGCATGTTTTTTCTTTCTTTTTATTCTTTCATACCTAGAGCTTAATATAATGCTTGCTAGTATGCCATACATGTTTGTTTATGGAATGATGGATAAATGAATGCCTGTTGGGACTTGAGAATCCCCTCTCCCAACTTTCCAAACCCAGCATATTCACCTACTCACCGTCTAATATTTTTATATGGTGACTGTATTTTCCAAGCCCAAATTTAACACACATCATCTAGCTGGTGGGGAATATATCTTTTATTTGAACTCTCTTGGGAAATCCAATGTGCTTTTTAAGTATATTCTACATAGAATCATAGCATCAAAGAATGGAGTCCTCAAAGGAAACTTATGTAATTATTTTCCAGTTAGCTTAATAGCCTCTGATAGTGGAATTAGCTTTTCCAAGGTCATTATGTTTAGTTTAAAATAAATGTGAGTTGAAGTTTGGTTTTTCAGAACTCTTGTTTGGGATTATTGGGGATACTCAGAAATTATTGGAAACTTCTTTGGTAATTATCTGGCCCTGTCTTTTCTAGTTACTGCCTACAGGTACTTGCACACTACCCCATGGGTCCTTCATCATTTCTGTCCAGTGAGACTTGCTTGGGCAACTGAATAGAAATCTCTCACCATACGCTTGGTATGTCTTTGTTTTCTCTGCATGTTTCAAACATAAGAAATTGTGAAATACAATGATAATTAAAGCTCACCACTTGTATCAAACCACTTCTATATCTTGACCCTCACTTATTCAGTGAAATAAAAAAAATCACACACTTGATTTTATATAGGTGATTACAGTTATAGTCAGATGTCAGTGGAAGACATCTGGCATAGAGATGTTACTTTCTCATATTCATTGATTCTAAAGGGCCTTCTAAGGTTTATTCATCTGCCTCCAAGCTGTAACTGCTTCCAAATTTTCTCCTTTTGTAATGAATGGTTTGTGAACAAGAGATGCATGTTGAAATTTAAAGGGTGTATTCTCATTGGTTCTCCAGTAAGCGCTCTTAAAATTATGAAAGCACAAATGGATGGAAATACAAATACAGGTTACAGAGGGTAAATACACTGAAAAAAAAAAAAAAAAGAAAAGTCCTCATCAAATGAGCTTAATATATAATTAACAACCTGGGTTTCTGGATCCTGGGGCTTTCAGGCATTCTTCCCAAGGGCCAATTTCTCATTTGCTCCATAAAGATGAGGCTAAGCCTCATCATTTTGCAGAGTTGAGGCAGAGCCTGAGAAAGGCCCTACCAGGATCCTCTCTTTTACAAAACACTGCTCCCACCCTGGTTGTGTGTCAAGCTCCAGAAAATGGCAGTGTAAGGATATCTTCCCAGATGCTTTGACCCACTGGAAGCAAGGCCATTTTTATTATGATGTTTACACTTTAATCTATATCATTTAAATACAGTAAATGCTCACATCCTTTGTGTCCCTGAGAGCATTGGCCACAATACCCAGCATGGAGCACTCATTAAATCATAATATGCAGCATGGAGCAGATGCTCAGCAAATACTTGATGATCAAGAAGATCAATATAAAATGAATTAGTAAATTAACAGTGAAGCAGACAATTTGTACTAGGAGTTTTTAACCTTACAGCTAGCTTATTGACACCATAGGTCATGCCTCCAGATCTCATAGGAGTGGTATAGCTTTATGAGTTTCTGGCTATGCTTTGAGATCAGCAGCTAGCCCAGTGTATTGCACTAGTGGGTGATCAATCAAATCTAATGGACTGAGTTTATGGGTAAAATGAGAGGAAAGCACTTTGGCTTTCATAACTTTTGAATATAGCTGTCATCCATATGTTTTGAATCTGGTCCATACCAGTGGCAAAAGAGGAGGCATATCACTACTGCTGAAGTGTTTATTTTAGGCTGCATAGAATAGTCACACAGTGAAGTAGGATCTCAGAGAACTGATACATTTCACTTTAAAACCTTCTTTAAAAAAAGAGCAATTTAAAAAAAGCCCCAAAAGGCTTTGAGTGATGAGGTAGAATCAAGAAGGGAATTTAAGCTAGGAAAAGTGAGCATTGGTTAGACCCCTCAACTGTGCATCAGCAAGGGTTTTTTTTTTTTAAGATTTTATTTATTTTTAGAGAGAGGGAAAGGGAGGGAGAAAGAGAGGGAGAGAAACATCAATGCACAAGATACATCAATTGGTTGCCTCTCACATGCCCCCAGCTGGGAACCTGGCCCACAACCCAGGAATGTGCTCTGACTGGGAATCGAATCAGTGACCTTTTGCTTCTCATGCCTGCACTCAATTCACTGAGCCACACCAGCCAGGGTTCAGCAAGGTGTTTCTTAATCTTCACTTTCTATGCTCAGTACTCTCAATGAAGTCTCCTTTATTCTGGAATAGAATGTAAGCAGAACTGTGAAGGAGTGATAAATAGAGACTGTTTTGGGATACACATGTCTCTTAACTGTGTTTTTGAAGGCAGAGAATGGAAATGTCATTAGGGTCTCATATTATTTCAGCTATGATTAGAAAGAACAGACAACAATTTTTGATAAATACAGATTATCTGGGATTGAAAAAAAATTAATGCACACTTGAAGTAGTTCTGGGATTGTAGGTTCATACTCTTAAGTGGTCAAAATAGGAACAATTAAGACTTTAGTTTTAGAGTTCCAGGCAAGATGGAGGTGTAGGTAGAAATGCTTCACTTCTTCACACAACTAAAAGAAGGATAACAACCAATCTAAAGACAATAAACAGCAGGAAGTGCCAGAAAATCAAACTACATGGAACTCTGATAACCAAGGTATTAAAGACACATTCACCCAGACCAGTAGGAGGCAGGAAGACTGGAGATGGGAACCTGAGCAGAGAGAACATGCTGCAAGGCAGTGGACCCTGCAGGTGAGGTGGGGCTGGCTAAATAAACTAAAGACTCAAAGCTACACGTAAACTACTGCAGAGGTTGCCATTGCTGAAGAAACTCCCAGTTTCAGATGAGAGAGTTCATTGGAAAGTGGGGTTAGAGCAGAGCGAGGGAGTGGCATTGTTCCTTCTCTGACCTCTTCTCCACAGACAGTGCCATGATGCAGCAAAGAGTGTTGCCCCACCCTGGCAAATACCTAAGGCTGCCCCCTTACAATACAACAGGTGCACCAAAACAAATATGGACCAAATGAAAGAACAGATCAAAACTTCCAGAAAAAGAACTAAGCAACGAGGAAATAGCCAACCTATCTGATGCAAAGTTCAAAACACTGGTAATCAGGATGTTCACAGAACTGATTGAGCTTGGTCACAAAATGAAGGAAGAAATGAAGGCTACTCAAAGTGAAATAAAGCAAAATATACAGGGAACCAACAGTGAAGGGAAGGAAACCAGGACTCAAATCAACAATTAGGAACAAAAGGAAGAAATAAACAATCAACTGGAACAGAATGAAGAAACAAGAATTCAAAAAAAGAGGAGAGGCTTAGGAAACCCTGGGATAACTTTAAGTGCTCTAACATCTGAATCATAGGGGTGCCAGAAGGAGAACAAGAGCAAGAAGTTGAAAACTTATTTAAACAAACAATGAAGGAAAATTTCCCCAATATGGCAAAGGAAATACACTTCTAGAAAGTACAGGAAGCTCAGAGAGTCCCAAAGAAATTGGACACAAGAAGGAACACACCAAGGCACATCTTCATTAAGTTACCTGAGATTAAAGATAGAGAATCTTAAAAGCAGAAAGAAGAAAGGAGAGAGTTACCTACAAAGGACTGCCTATAAGACTATCAGCTGATTTCTCAAAAGAAACCCGACAGGCAAGAAGGGACTGGAAAGAAGTATTTGAAGTCATGAAAGGCAAGGACCTACATCCAAGATTACTCTACTCGGTAAACAAATGACAACAGTAAAGTGACAACAAACTCACAATTATGAACAATTGAACCTAAAAAAAAAAACCAGGCAAACCACTAGAACAGGAACAGAATCAGAGAAATGGAGATCACATGGAGGGTTTTCAGTGGGGAGGAGGAGGGGAAGAAAGGGGGGAAGGTGCAGGGAATAAGAAGCATAATTGGTAGGCATAAAATAGATTGGGAGAGGTTGAGAATGGCATAGGAAACTGAGAAATCAAAGAATTTATTTGCGCAACCCATGGACATGAACTAAGCAGAGAATGCTGGAAGGTTGTGGGGTACATGGTGGAGGGAGGGGAAAAGGGAGAAAAAAAATTGGGAAAACTGTAATAGCATAATCCAAAAAAATACACTTAAAGAAAGACTTTGTTTTTTTTGTGTGTGTGTGGAGAAGAAATAGTTTAAACTCTTACTCAGCATTAAAGTAAGACAGTGAGAACTATATATGATAATCCAGATTATTTGAATTCGCAGTCATACATGAGTGTTTTTATGGCCTCGTTTCTAACCAATTCTTGACCGCATGCTTTCTGATACAAACATTTATTGTGCTAAGTGCTTACCTATTCATTAATTTATATTGGTCCACTACCAAATTATTCAGAAATTTAAAATTTTGAGTGACTAGGTATGTCTGATCCTTTCCCACTGGTTTTTTGAGTTCAGAGAGCCAGCTGTGGGAAACTCGTTAACCTATATATGATGGCAAGAAATTGTTACTTATACTTATTTTAGTCAGTGAGCCAGATATGCTAGAGTTGACCATGGTGTCAGTGGGATATTAGTCACTTACACAACTTTCTCAGAGTCATCGGTATGTCCTATAGAGGGCTAAGCATGGAAAAAGCAGGTGAGGGCATTGATTTTGATACCTCATAGCCTAAAGTTTTGGAGGATCATTAAACATTGACTTTTTAACATAATTGTTCAGTACTCAATGCCAGTGGGCTTATACTGGTGTTCATTAGAAAGAGCCTTTCTATTTTAGGGAGAAATACTCATTACCAACAGGATGGTGTATTGATTGTTAGGGAACAGCAGTATATCTGAAGTCCATCTTAATATCTTAGAAATTTCAGGGCTTTGGGAATGATTCCTTTACATACTGGGTACTCAACAGTCTGTCATTGCCTTGAACTACCAAAAGTCTAATATGTATTCACAGAGATGTTTGAATTGCTTTTGAAAAGCTGGGACATTTGACTGAAAGTTTTATATATATTTTTAGCCATTTGACCATTTTGACATAAGATGGCAAGCAGAGTTACCCATTGTTTGGCATTTTTTTTTGTATTGTTTCCATTACCATTTAGTCCCCTTATACCTCCCTCCCCCATCCCACAATCACCACACCTTTGTCTGTGTCCATGAGTCCTTTTTCTTTTTTGCTCAATCCCTCCACCCCCTAACCTCAGGATGACAGGTAAGGGGAGGGGCGTTTGGGGGTTTTTAGCTCTTTTTGTTGATCTTTTTCTGTCATATTTTTGGAACACTTTGTGGTAGGTTAAGTTTTTGGTTCTGTCTTGGCTTCTTACATATAGGATGTGGTGGTCTTAATGTAGTGTTGTGGTGCTGTTCCTCATAACGCGATTGGACTCTCTCTTTCTCTACATTAGTGCTTTGTTGTCTTACTCTTTCTTTTCACTTAATTTCTGTTAGGGTAATGTCAGGGACCCCACAGGATACTGAGCAGAATTGTTGGGGGCATCTGGTTTGTCCCAAAACAGGCAGTGTACATAGACGTGTTAATATGTAAAGAATTGGGGTTACAGATTTATCACTTAGTGAGACTAATTAAATAGCACTAAGGCAAAGGTGAGGGGTATGTTTGCAAAACCTCAGAACTTGTTTGGAGAGCTCTTGGACTGAGGTTCAGAATGCTGTGAGTTCTCAAACTAGAAATGACCCAAATCAGGCAAATTTGATACACCTAACTTGTTGGAATATATGTGTCACTTATGGTTTGGAAAGGAAAGCAGCCGGGGAGTAAAGAAATGGGATCATTTCAAGAAACTAACCCATTTTAGCTGTGGAAGGCAAATACCAGGCAATTCATGTTAATTGCAAAACATAATCAATTGGATGAGAATATGAAAGCAATTTTAGCCAATCAGAGTAAGAAAAGTGCTAGATTAGGGGTATCAAACTCATTTTCACTGGGGGCTACATCAGCCTCGCGGTTGCCTTCAAAGGGCTGAATGTAATTTTAGGACTGTATCAATGTAACTACTCCTTAACAGTTAAGCAAGAGATCAGTGCTGCTGCTGGGTAGGAACAAGGCACCAGGCCGGATAAAACAAGGTGGAGGGCCGAATTCGGCCTGCTGGCCTTGTGTTTGCCACCTGTGTGGTAGAAAATGGTTTTTATAAATGATTTTTATAATCACCTGTGATTATAAAAATGGTTACTTTACAATCTGAATTCCATGTAGTTTGGAGCACAGACAGATCTCACACTCACTTATGTAGGTGCCACAATTAGCCCTGAGCAAAATGCCTTGTACTTACTTGTCCATGGATGGCTAAATATGTCCTGAAGTTGTTCGATAGTATTTTCTGGAAAAGAGAGTATGAGATCTAAAGCCTGCTAGAAGTTGTTTCATGTGATTTTCCCATTTGCCCATGTTGGTGGTCCAGTTATACTACAAGTCTTCATTGACAGTACTCCTCAACCCAGATGACTTAGGGAATCTACTGGTGATTCTAATTTAGACAGCTGAATATGAACATAATTGCAGGTGTGAGGAAAGCAGGGCTAAAGGTCATAGAGATGGTGTTGTTTAGTACATATTTCACCCATGTTGACCATAACCAGTTTTTCTCTAAGCCATATAATGATGTATTAAGAAATAGAAAGTAAAAATACTTTAATAAGGACTTAGTAAGAAATTTATAGACCTTTGAGTGTCAACTTGTTTTTGCCCCTGTTATAATGGCCAAAAGGACACCAGGCTATTGACTTCTTTCCTTTTTCACCCTGGGGAATTTTTCAGTCTGCATGGATTATAATGACCTTGAAACCTTGGGTATGTCTCCATAGGAACAGTGAGGCCAACATTGGAGCCAGCAGGAGATTCTCCACTCATCATATGTTGTGGGTTTTTTTGTAAATCTTTTATACCATGTATTTGCTAGTTTGGTAGTAAAACATAATAATTACAGTCTTGAATTGAGTCTCAGTCATCATTTTAACCAATTTTCAAAATTATCCTAAGTTTTTTATTTTCTTGCTCAGCATGACTTTAAATTTTTAATTGCCTGGCACTTATCTTGAAAATCAGGATTGCTTAGAATACACCAGGTCATCTTAGCTTGTGGGAGCCAGATAGAGCCAATTCTTTGATACCTGCCTTAACATGGGATAGAGTGTGTGGACTTCCCTTGGTTCCATATGAAATATAGGAACATAACTGCATTTGGAAGGAGTTAGATAGATTAACTATTAGTGGCCTGTGTATGAGGTCCTCTAGATTCCAGGACTTGGGTTGAGGACCACATAATGCCTCCCATTTTCTTATTCACTTATTGGCAGGAAGATTGGCATATTGTATGCATATACTTGAGACACTGTTCATCATGCTCTTCACCTATGTATTGAAAATCTTCCAAGTGTTTAGTGATTTCAGTTGAAGTGGGGAAATTAATACAGAATTAATCTAGTATTGCAGTAGAAAAGAGATTCAGTGTATGGGAACAGAGTTTGAGTTCTAGCCAATCATTTCTCTGATAGCTTATTTTTTTTTTATTTTTTCAGTAGCAGCCTTGCATTGGGAATCAAGACTCTGCCCTAGTTTAACTGTGGACAGCTCTTGCCTCGTGTAACTGTGGACAACTCTTGAAGGATATTGGTTTTATTACTAAAGGAGTGAGTATCCAGAACCTTACAAGGCTGTAATATAAAATCAACACTAGAAATGGGCCCATTCTGTATAGAGAACTAAAGAACCTTTGCTTTAGTGTTATCTTCAGAGGCAAACTTGCAATATAATTTGGAACTTAAGATTGTCAATAATACAAGATACATGTGTATTTTGTTTATAAAGAAAACATGGCTGCTCTAATTTGGACAAAACCATGTCCTTTGTGTACATGGTTTTGTCCAAATATGGAATAGGAAGACTGGGATGTCTAAGTCAAAAGAAACATTCATTGAAACAGTGGAAGGAAAGGAGAAAGTTAGACTGGTGGTTCACTTCAGCACTGGAGAATATACAACCTTTTGGCTGGGTAATAATATTAAAAATGTAGTCTTCAGATCCTATGAAGAAAAATGAAATTATATGCATTTAACTTTCCTAAATAATACTTTTTTGTTTATTAAAGGATTATCTTCCAGAGACGCTGAAGAGCTGAAGATGTTCCTGGATAGAGTCCGTCAAAAAAATATTCAACCACCCATGAAGCCTGGTAGGGATAAGGGTGTCTTTGATAGCACAAAAGCACAGAAGGAAATCAACAAAATTTTATTTAATGATATGTATGAGAAGTCACAATGTGGAGTTTTTGACATAGGAGAAGAAAGTAGAACACCTGACCTTCAGAAGATGCCTTTGCATACATCAGAGTTATCAACACTTACCTATAAAGAGTTAGTAGAAAATGGGTGGGGGAAGAGAAAAAGGATGGTATCATCCAGTTTAGAGATATATGAGAAATTGCAGGAAGAGAATAAATCTTTAAGAAACAAGAAATTCAAGACAAATCCCTTGAAGAATAGAAGGCCCCATGAGAAGAAAAAAATGTCATTAAAAGAGTTAAAAGAAAGTAACAAATTATCTCTGAGACTTTTACTCAAGACCTGTTCTACTGGAAATCCATACTTAGATTGCACTTGTCTTCTCCAAACTCTTTCTGAAAAAATATATTTGGCACTTCTACTGGAACCATTGTATAGTGAGGATGACCCAGAGTGGGACAGAATCAAGATGACCTTTGACTTTTATCCAGAGAAACTCTGTCAAGGCCTGCCCAACTTGGGAAACACCTGTTATATGAATGCTGTTTTACAGGCTCTATTTTCGATTCCATCCTTTGCTTATGATTTACTCTATCAGAGTTTCCCATGGAGCAAAATTCCATTTGATGCTCTTAGCATGTGCTTGTCACAACTTCTTGTTCTGAAAGATATTTACAGCATAAAAATCAAGAAGAAGTTACTTGTCAGTATTAAAAATGCCATTTCAACAGTAGCAGAGATATTTTCTGACAACTCACAGAATGATGCTCATGAGTTTTTAGGTCACTGTTTGGATCAGATGAAAGAGAACATGGAAAAATTAAACAAAATTTGGAAGACTAAAATTGAATCTGAGGAAGAAAATTCATCTCAACAGGGTTCTGCTGACAATACTGTCATCAAAATGCTTGTTTGTCCTGTCATCACTAATTTTGAGGTTGAGTTGCTGCGTTCTATTATTTGTGAAGCCTGTGGTCAGGTTGTTCTCAAGGCAGAAGTGAGTAATTATCTCTCCATCAACCTTCCCCAAGGAAGAAAAACATATCCTTTGTCTATTCAATCTACTTTGGATCTTTTCTTTGGAGCAGAAGAGCTTGAGTATAAATGTGGGAAGTGTAACCATGACAGATCTGTTGGAGTGCACAAATTCAATAGGCTACCCAGAGTCCTCATTATTCATCTGAAACGCTATAGCTTTCACAGGTCTAGGTCATTAAGGAAGGATGGCCAGCAAGTCATCATTTCTAAATATTTAAAGTTGTCCTCTCATTGCAATGAAAGTACCCAACCACCTCTTCCTTTGGACAAGAATGCAAATATTAAGGATTTCCAATTTTTAAATTTTTTTCAGAAGATGAATTCTGACATCTTTAGGTCATTGGCACTTTCAACAAAGTTGATCTCACAATGCAAGGATTGTCTGGCTCTACACATGGAGTCAGAAAACAAATCTGAACCACAAAAGTGCCATATTTTGGGGTCAAGCAAAGAACAACAGCAAAATGACCTGGGAAAATATTCTAAACCTAATATAACAGAATCCATATCAGTAAACTCAGGTTATGACACAGCCATTGAAGAAGAGCCATTAGTACCAGGATTAGTGAGGTATCTAGAAGATACCAACATTTCTGTGATCTGTGAAGATGAAGGTAAACCCACCAGTGGCCCAGACACATATCCTACAGAAGTTCATCTTCAAAAAGTGTCTAGAAATCCAAACCTAGAGAAAGATGAGAAAACCAATGTGTTTGCCACTGTTGATAATATTATTGAGATTACTAAAGATTTTTATGAGGACAAAAAGTCCAGTATTTCAGAAGAGTTCTCAAATGTAGCTGGACAGATCCAGCAGCATGAAAAGATGAAAATCTATGAACAAAACCTTGGACACAAAGACTTTTTACCTAAGAAGAAGAAAAAAGCTGAAGCCAAGAAACAAAAAAGAAATTCCAAGATGAGAGATCAATATGCCTATCGGCTGATTGGTGTTGTCAGCCATCTTGGGAATACGCCACATTCAGGCCATTATATTAGTGATGCCTTTGACTTCGAGAGGCAGGCCTGGTTCACTTACAATGATATGCAAGTATCAAGTATCCAGGAGGCTCTGATGCGGGAGGCTAGGCTTCACACTGGATACATCTTCTTTTACATGCACAATGAGATCTTTGAAGAGCTGATGGAAAGGGAAGACAGCTCCCAGCCTCATAGCACAAAGGCAGGGAAAAAACATTGGAAGAAATAAGAGGAACCTAGTTGCCCAGATCCACTTGATTGCCTCACTATCACTTCTTCCATGGGAGGAAAACTCTGAACTTTAGCCAAAGATGAAGAGGCAATTAGCATCCAGGAACTAAGTTCAAGTAGAAACACTTTTAGGGAAATCTCTGTTCTAGCCCTGATACAGTTACCTCAATCCCATAGTTGTTCCTAATAAGCATTCTTCATTGCTATTAGAGTAGGATTGTGTTTTCCATATGCTAATGCAGTGGATTCCAAGTACAGCCCAGCAGCATCAAAAGCATGGAGGAATTTGTTAAAATGCAAATTCTTGGATTTTACTACCAACCTACATATTCAGAAACTCTGGGTGGGTAGGTAACATCTTGGTTCTGATGCTTGAGAAAGTACGGTGACCACTGCTGTAGTGTGTAGAGTATCTTGGTGTGCTTTGCTATTATATATTTGAAATGTTTATATTTTGTAGTGAGGTTTGATTACATTTTTGTTTCTTATATTTACTTATGTCTTTCCATTGTAAAGTTGTTAATATCAAAACACAAAAAGTTATCTTTCTGCTGATTATATGCAGCAATTTGATGGAAAAATAGTTTCTGGAGTCATGGAAAAACAAAACAAAAGAGTTGTCGAGGTCCTGGCAATAAAAAAAAATAGTTGCTGGGATCCTGAAAATAAATAGGAAATAAAGACAGAAACTTAGGAATCCTCTTGAGCATATATAGATGAGACTGAACACCAGACTAAGTCTTCAAATTGTTTGCTAAAGTCCTCCTTTTCCTCAAGGCCAAAGGGGCTATATACCATTAAGCTTAAACTTGAAGATAGAGAAGTTGATTTGCCCTGAAGAAATTGACCCACTTTTTGTTATTTGTCTGCTAGCAAAGCTGTTCCTGGTGAGCTGAGCCCACTTTGCCATTTTGGTTTTCTTAGAGGGATGCTTGCATTGCCTTAAAGGAACATTGGTGACCAGAACTTTATTTGAAGCCTTGAAAAATTGTTTGCATTCAGCACTGTAAGACTAATTCCATATTAATCTCCTTCTCTGTACCTTATAGCATGGTGGCCTTTTTCCTTCAATGAGTAAGCAATACGTGCTTTACAGTTGATTTGTAGGATAGGAGTTGAAAGTTTTATTCATTACTTATTTGATAGTGTCAAAAATTTGTGCCTGAATATGATCTGATTCTGAGTAAAAGCCTCATGGATCCTGGGTTGGCCATATTCTGTTGGAGCTCCCTGTGATTCAGAGATTTAGTTATCGTAATATTAAGCATATACCATCTCTGTAACCTAGCTTTTTACTGCCTTTCAGGCAGTGAATCTGTAACATCTTGTACCTTGTTATGAACAAGTTGATTGTACTAAGAGCTATCTCACATCAAACTAAGGAATTTAATTTTGGTCTTTCCTTTACCAACATGGGTATCCCCCACCTTATATATGGGGTATGGTCTTTATTAATCCAAGAGTTTGTTGATTCTTTTAATCCTAAAGACCTTTAAAGGAAGGAAGTGGAATTTAGTGGTGTAAGAAAGTTAGAAAATGTCCTCTGGAGGGAAAACCAGATTCCAAAGTTTTGGAATTGTATATAGAAGGTCTTAATGGGAGGTAAAGATTGCTGAGGTAAGTAGTGGGGGGTCTCTTAGATTGAATTGATCACTCTCATGGAAGAAAGTGCTACAGACACAAAAATTGAGAGATTTGTTCAACTTGTGCAGTACTTCAGCTGCTAAACTGGTTGAAGGGTAAGGCTGAAGTTACATTTAGAGGAAGGAAGTGACAGTTTTGTTTCCCAGTTTTGCGCTTTTGACTTCTCTAGAATAGTTAAATCTGAGCCCAGTTACATTGGCATCACAGCAGGAGTTTTGGTAAGAGTGAGATAGAAGTCATTTTGTTTTGAAAGGAGAATGATGATGCCAATAGTTTTAAGAGATTTTAAAATTTGGGGTGTAGCATATAGAGCACTACACATTATTATTTTTTTTGCACTACACATTCTGAACATGCTGTTCTTTAGCTTTTAGCACTTGCAAATGTAGGGCAAATTGAAAGGTGAAGAAAATGGTTGGGGTATCCATAAAAGGGAGGGGTCTGTCCTGGACAGATGGCTTGGATAGAATCCATCATTGCCCTGTGAGAAGAAATTCTGACTGCATGATGAGTGGCTATATACTATCTACCTGTTATACTGTTATTTAAAATAAAAGATTAAATTAATTCTTCAGTGACTCAGCAGCTGTTAGTTATTATGGATTTTAATTGGTTCTCTAACATACAGAAGAGATGCTTCGGTAATCCATGGCTATAAAAACTTTCTTTGACACTCAGTGTATTAGTTTTCTATTGCTTCTGTAACAAAACCCACAAACTTAATGGCTTAAAACAACATAAATTTATCTTCTTATATTTCTAGAGGTCAGGAATTCAAGATGGGTGTTACTGGGTTAAAATGAAGATATTAGCAGGGTTACAACACTTCTGGATTGTCCAAGGAGACAATCTATTTTCCTCACCTTTCCCAGCTTGTAGTAACTGCTCTCATTTATGGCTTCATAGCTCCACCTTCAAAGCCAGTAATGTCAGGATGAGCCCTCACACTGCCATCTTTGGTTCTCCTGCTTCTGCCTTCTGCTTCCACTTTTAAGAACCACATTGAGAATTGGTTCACCTATATAATCCAAGATAATCTTTCTGTTTTAAGATCAGTTGATTATCACCTTTAACTATTTGTCTTGTAACATTATGAGGGGGAACCCAAAACAACCCAGAATTTATAAAGAATTATGTCTTTGTTGTTACACATTTAAACTTCAGTCACTTTCAAAGTACTCTCCATTTGGTGTTTTTCCACTGTTCAGAACAGTTTTTGAACTGGTCAATTTTGATGCCTTTTGGTGCTTCTGCCATTGTTTGTTTCACCTCTTGCACACTGGCAAAATGTTTCCCCTTGACGACTTTTTTCATCCAGGGAAACAACAAAAAAAATCACTTGGGGTCAGATTGGGTGAATAGGGACTGTAGGGCATGCAGGTCATGCCATTTTTGGTCAAAAACTGCTGAGCATCCAGCAGTGTGGGCAGTGGAGCTTGTAAATCACCCATCACAGAATGGGCAAATGTGTTGAAAGAGCCTTCAAAAAAAATTCACTGAAGCTAAACACAGCCTCTCACTACAACCCCGGCTGTTACACTGATATAGAAGGTTTCCTAGAACACTCACCTACCGGGGGAACTACACTCACCTAGCTGGTATTAAAAGGGACCCGCCCTGCAGAAGATAATGTCAAGGTTTTGGGGAACTTCATATATTCAAGGGTTAAGATATGGACATCTCTGTGGTACCTGCATTATACCTGCTACACAATAGTAAAAGTTAATGGAGAATTATCATGACAACAATAAAAAGCAGAATGATTTAGGGCTCAGACCCTTGAGGAATGGTTTTCAACACTCCACCAGGTAAAGAACCCAGAGCATCTGAGATTTTATCCAAGGGTGAGGGCAATTGTAATTGGTAATTGAACAGCTAAGAACTAGAAACAAGAGCTATAGTAGCTTTGCATGTTTTCTTTATGTTTAATATATGCCAGTGTGTATTTGTAGATACACACCATTCTGTTTTTCTCTATCCTCCCTATTTATTATTCTATGCACAAGTTATTGGAGGTTAATTTTACAATTTAGCCTTTAGGTAACCGAATATTCAATGAGTGCCTGACTGAATTTGAGGAATAATTAATAGAACCCATGAAGAATGCAATGACTTGAGATTCTGAATCATCTAATTTGAGAAGAATGGTGAGACATCTAATAGGATTGGTGTATCTATTAGGTAGAAGCACAGAATTGTCTTTTTGCTGTAAGAGTTCAAAGTCATGTAGACAGGTGCATATGAAAGCTGAACAACCAAAGGGATAGGCTGTGCCAATTATCAATGTATTGCCTGCCAGCTCCAAATTGACCCTTCAGCTACATTCTATGTAATGGGCAGAATTTCTTTATGCATATCTCATTTACAGTAAGCACATGTTGAGCCTTTTCAGTACAGTGTGTGAGAAGTGCATTGTAAGTATAAGAAAGGGGCTATCTGCTGTTTCCAGTTGTTGAAATGGGTTAGCAGTCTGACGTGACAATATCTGGTGGTGCACTAACCCAGCCACAGAACCAGAATGTGTGCTCCCTGATGACCTTTGCAGCTCCAGCCTGGCCTGTGGATGACTTTCCTGCTGTTATTTCAACTTGGACACCATAAACTCTATGGCTGTAGCCTGATTGTGTGCCTTCCCCACATTTGTATTCCATGGTCCTTCTACTGCGCAGTCCTCCTGACAAGAATCTGCATACTCCAGGCCTCCTGTCACATCAGCATCTTCAGTCCCTCTGCATGATTGCATACCTGGCCATTGGCTATAGCCATACTTGTGTCCTAGATGGTTACCAATGGGGACACCACTTCTTCTGCATGCCCGTGCACTGACTGATGCTTCTTTGCATCCTGACTGTGTTTCACCTGTACTCCAGATGGTTACTTACTGATTGCCCAGTAACTACAGACCATGTCTGGCTCAGGCCAACCAACAAACTTCTCTGCCATCCAGCAGGATGCAACTACATCTTTAACAAGATCTGAAGCCTACGCCTGGAGATCTGGACCCCTCTCAAAATTTGTTCTTTCTTAGACATTCTCCTTCAGCTCTAGTATACATCATAGATTTTCCTTATATCCTATAGTACTTTTATCACAGGTTAATAATTGTTTATATTAAACTTCTGTTTAAATAATTATAGTTTCTATGCCCTGATTTGGACTCAGACTGATACAGAGGTTGAGCATGTTATGTATTTTGTTTTGTTTTCATTTTATTTGGTGATTTTTTTTTTTTTTTTTGGTGTAAAGCAGTGCAGAGAATGCTGGATGGAGAACCAGAATACTCCAGTTGCTCATACAACTTCTGCAAAGAGATGACTAAGATATGAAGGCATAATAATAAGTTTAAATAAGATTTTTTATGCTTCATCTGCTATGTGAATAACAGTAAGGACCTCTAAATGTTTTAGGGGATGATGGCAGTTCAGACAGGTTCATACATGTCAACGACAGGCACCTCCAACTAGAATGCTACTCTGTAGTGTCCATATTTTTCCTCTATCAACCTAGTCATACTTATGCTTACCACGTTGACCCCAACCAGTAAAAATGTTTCAAAATGAAAGTCTTAGCTAACTAGGTTTCTGTAACCTAGAAGAGTTGAACATTTCCCCCTCTAAAATTTTCAGTGGCCTGCAAGCAGCACTGGGACTGTGATCTCTAGGTGACCCTGTTTGCCACTTCAATTCTTTGACAGTGTGTGAGTGGTAGAAGGAGACCCACATTGGTATCAGACATTGAGGATCACAGTGCTAGGCAACAACAGCATGGCGTCCATGCAGGACGCCTTCCCTATTTGCAAGGTGGAGTTTTAGCATAGGTACTTTGCTCATGAAAAACAGGTTTTATACCTGAGATACAGGTTACTCTTTCAAACTTAATATGTTATATGTATGTATGCATATATTCATGTATAGAGAGGTTTATTTTAAAGGATTGGCTCATACAAGTTAAAGCTGGCACATCTGAATTCTGTGTGGCAGGCCCAGCAACAAGAAACTCAGACACGAGTCAATGTTGCAATCTTGAGTCTCAAATCCATAGGGAAAGCTGACAGCCTCGAAAGTGCTGCAGTCTTTGAGGCAGAATTTCTTCTTTGGGAAACCTCAGGTTTGCTCTAAGGCCTTCAACTGATTGAGTAAGACCCACCTACACTACCAAGGGTATACTTTACTTAAATTCAACTGATTGTAAACATTAACCATGTCTACAAAATTCTTTCACAGCAACACCTACATTATTGTTTAATGAAATAACTGGGTGGGACTGTAGCCTATCTAGTTCATACATAAAACTAACCATTACATGTGTTATGTAAGTCCACAAACTCAGTGTGCCTTAAGAAAAGCATGAGTGAGTTTCCAAGCTGTCAGCAGAGAAAATGCAAGTTGGACTCACCTCCTACTAGGACAAAACCAGAATTACAGCTAAATTATAGAACAATCAACCTACATAACCAACTGAAGACTAACTCAACAGAAGTCTTATGATTCAGATTTACAGAAGTCACATCTAGATAGCCTGATGAAGTTGTACTGGCCTCACTCTGATGAATCCCTGGACCCTGCACTATCACAAAGGCTTTCAGGTGCCAGGGGGTGATTGGCTTTGCTGTACCGTGAGACTTTTGCTGAGTAGCCACAGACCCAGCATTTGAGTACTGTAATGGCATAATCAATTAAAATCAATATAATTAAATATAATTAAATATTAATATAATTAAAAATACAAATACAAATACAAAAGATCATTGAAACTAACAGCTGGTTCTTTGAAAGAATAAATGAGATTGATAAACCTTTAGCCAGAATCATAAAATGAGAGAGAGAACCCAAATAAAATGAGAAATGAGAGAGGACAAGTAACAGCTAACACCACAGAAATACTTATATGTATAAGAAAATATTATGAACAAAGGAGTATAAAAATATTATGAACAACTGTGTGCCAACAAATTGAACTATCTGGAAAAAAAACATTTCTAGAAACATACAATCTCTGAAAACTGAATCAAGAAGAAACTGAACAGATTTTGTTAGTTGAAGGATTACAACTAACAAAGTCGAGGTAGTAATAAAAAAATTCCCAAGAAGCCAAAGTCATAGACTAGATAGCTTCACAGGTGAATTTTACAAAATATGCAAAGAACTAACTCCTATACTTCTCGAAATATTCCAAAAACTCAAGAGGAGGGAAGACTCAAACTCATTTTCCAAGGCCATCATTATCCTAATGCCAAAACCACATAAAGACACCACAAAGAAAGAAATTTATAGGCCAACATCCCTGATGAACATATACAGGGATGGGCAAAGGTAGGTTTAAAGTTGTGAGTATTGAATACATGCAACAAAACGTTTTTCTTCTATTATTTATTAATTGTATTATTTTCTGTATGTTCATCTGTAAACATACCCTTGCCCTACCCTGTATGAGAAAATCCTCAACAAAGTATTACCAAGCTGAATTCAGCAATACGTCAGAAAGATGATACACCATGATCAGGTGGAATTTATTCCTTGGATACAAGGTTGGTATGATATCTGCAAATCAATTAACTTGATGAACTACATAACAAAATAATGGGTAAAATCATATGATCATATCAATACATGCATAAAAGGAATTTGACAAATTCTAACACCTATTTGTGATAAAATCTCTCAGCAAGTGGGATAGAGGGAACACACCTCAACATAATAAAGATCATATGTGACAAACCCACAGCTAACATACACATGAGGAAAAAATTAAAAATGTAGAATAGACTGAGAGCTATTAGAGTGGGAAGGGAGGGTGGGACTGGATGAAAGGAGATGACAGAATTAGCCAAAGAACTTATATATATAACTCATAGACACAGACAATAGTATGGTGATGGCCAGAGGGAAGGGGGAGTGGGGGCTGGGTGGAGGTGGGCAAAGGGGGAGAGGAAATGGGGATATCTGCAGTAGTGTCAACAATAAAAAAAGTAAAGAAAAAAAAACAAAAGCATTTCCCATAAGATCAGGACCAAACAGAGATGCCCACTTTCACCATTTTCACCACTCATAATTCAATATAATACTGGAAGTCCTAGGTACAGCAATTAGACAAAAAACAAGGGGCATCTAAATTGTTACAGAAGAAATAAAATTGTTATTATTTACAGAAGATATGATACTGTATATTGAAAACCCTAAAGATTCCACCCAAAACTACTAGAACTGATAAATAAATTCACTAAAGAAGCAGGATAAATATCTACAAGTCACTTGAATTTTTATACCCCAATAATGAATTATCAGAAAAGGAAACTAAGAAAGCAATCCCATTTACAACTAGACCAAAAATAATAAAATGCATAGGAATAAATTTAACCAAAAAAGATAAAAGACCTATACTCAGAAAATTATAAGACACTGAAGAAACTAAAGAAGATACAAATAAATGGAAGCATAGACCATGCCCACTGATTAGAAGAATTGACATTATTAATATGCCCATACTACCAAAAGTAATCTATAGATTCATTGCACTGCAAATAAAAACATCAACAAAACATAAAGACAACCTAATGAATGGGAGAAGATATTCTTCACTGGTATATCTGGTAAGGGTTAAATATCCAAAACATAGAAAACCATAACTGAACACCAAAAATCCCCCAAACAATCCATTTAGAAAGGGGCAGAGGAACTGAATAGACACTTCTCTAAAGATAACATAGAGATGGCCAATAGACATATGAAAATATGCTCAACATCACTAATCATCAGAGAAATGCAAATTAAAATCACAATAGGATATCAACCTCACACTTGTCAGAATGGCTATCATCAATAAATCAACAAACAACAAGTGTTGGAGAAGATATGGAGAAAAGGGAATCCTCATGCACTGTTGGTGGGAAGGCAGATTGGTACAGTCACTGTGGAAAACAGTATAGAGGTTCCTAAAAAAATTAAAAATGGGACTGCTTTATGACCCAGCATTTCCACATCTGGATATATACCCAAAGAAACCCAAAACACTAATTTGTAGGACTATATGCACTCTTTTGTTCATTGCAGCATTATTTACAATTGCCAATATATGGAAGCAACCCAAGTGTCCATCAATTATTGAGTGGATAAAAAAGTGGTGGCACAATGGAATATTACTTAGCCATAAAATAGAATGAAACTATACCATTTGTAACAGCAGTGATGAACCTAGGTAGTATTATGCTAACTGAAATAAAGCCATGAGAAAAACACAAGTACCATATGATTTTACCTATATGAGGACTCTAAAGAACAAAGTAAATGGATAAACAAGCTCAAAAGACATTCATAGATACAGAGAACACACTGATGGTTGCTAGAGGTCAGAGAGATTGGGAGACTTGGTGAAAAATGTGAAAGGATTAAGAAACACAAATTGAGGAAGAGGGCGGCACGGTAAGAGGGAGCAGATTCCAGTTCCCCCTACACCCAGGAGAAAAACCTGGCCGAACTATGGACGAACAGAGCAAACAACCAACAGTACCCCAGCATATATGAAAATAGGAGATCAAAAATTATAGTGGACATTGAAAAACAAGACGGTAAGGAGAGTATTTCAGAACAACAAGAGCCCAGGGATCAGCGTGGAGACCGAGGCAGCTGAGGCCCCAGGAGCGGCACTTGCCAGGCCTGCCACAGGACTCTAGGGAGGGAGCTGGGTCAACCGCTCCCTCCCCAGCCAAACAGGGTTTGAGCAGCACCGGGAGAGACGTGGTTGCTTGAAGTCTCACAGAGAGGAGTTAAGGTCTGAATGGCAAACACGCTGGGGATGTGAGCACCCACGCATAGCCCTGGGAGGAGTGCACTCCAGAGCTTGTGTGACCAGAGGCACCCGTGGGCGACTGCAGACACCTGCGTGACCATAGATGCCCGCGTGCCACAGGAGACCCGTAGCTCATGCCGGGAACCTGGGGAATGCGAGCAGAACATGGGAAACCTGGAGCTCACCCCCGTGAAATTAGGGTGAGTGCACACAAAGCTGGAAATCTGGAACCCACACTGGTAAACTTGGGGTTGGAGCCTGCCCTGTACGAGACCCGAGCTCACACCCATAAACTCGGGAAAGTGCGCACTCCCCAGGTGGCTCAGAACATACACCCGAGGCCCTCTGCATAGTGGAGCTGGGCTAGCCCTGGGGAGAGTACCCCAAAGATAACTTGAGTGCTGAACAGGGAGAAAAGTGATACCGTCATCCCTGGGCCATTGCAGCCAGCAAGACTAGAAAAACCAGCTTGGCAAGTTTGAAAACAGCAAGAGTTGTTTTTTGTTTGTTTGTTTTTTTTTAATAATTTTCTTTTTTTCATTATTTTTATCTTTTTTACCCCTCAACACCTTTTACTTCTCTTTACTTCTTTCTTGTTTTATTTCTTCTTCTTTTCTTTCCAATTTTATCTCTTCTTCTTTCCTCTTTTTTTCTTTTTGCATTTTTTCCTCTTTTCTCTTTTTAAATACCCATGAGTGAGGCAAACAAACAAACAAACAAAAAAACCACCTGGAACTGTGAAAAAAACAGAGTTGGTCCCAAAGAGGGGGCATCCCAACAGCTGAGACAGTGGAAGCTGTGAACACCAGGATACCCGAAGGAGACTGCACCACTGAATCTCACAGATATTCTACCACAGAAGTTCACACCATAAAGCCAGGGAGTCAGAACAGATCAATTTAAGAAGCTGAGGCTAACAAGAAGAGTCTCGCAGACAATGGGAAGACAAAGAAACAATCCCCAAATGAAAGGAAAGGAGGAAGCCCCAGAAAGAATGCTAAATGAAATGGAGGCAACTCAACTATCAGATATTGAGTTCAAAATAATGGTTGTCAGGAAGCTCCATGAGCTCTCAATGAGCTACCAGAAACTACAGGGAAGCTACAATGAACTCACTGCAAACTATATCAACATGAAAAAGGAAATAGAAACTATCAACAAGGGCCAAGAAGAAATGAAGAATACAATTTCTGAACTGAAGAACACAGTGGAAGGAATGAAAAGCAGAACTGATGAAGCAGAAGATTGGATCAGCGAGTTGGAGGACAAAGTAGAAAAAAACACCCAGAAAGAGCAAGAAAAGGAAAAGAGGCTCAGAAAGAATGAAGAGAGATTAAGAGAAATGCAAGACAATATGAAACATAATAATATCCATATAATAGGGATTCCAGAAGGAGAAGAAGAAGAGCAAGGGATAGAAAACCTATTTGAAAAAGTAATGATGGAAAACTTCCCTAACTTGCTCAGAGAAAAGTCACACAAATCCAGAAAACACAGAGAGTCCCAATCAAGGGCAACCCAAAGAGGCCCACTTGAAGACACATCATAATTAAAATGGCAAAATTGCAAGACAAAGAGAGAATCTTAAAGGCTGCAAGGGAGAAACAGGAACTAACATACAAGGGAGCCCCAATAAGGTTAGCAGCTGATTTCTCAATGGAAATGCTCCAAGCCAGAAGAGAATGGCAAGAAATATCCCAAGTAATGAGAACCAAAGGCCTGCAACCAAGACTACTTTACCCAGCAAGGCTTTCAATCAAGGTAGAAGGCCAAATAAGGAGCTTCCCAGACATAAGAAGTCTAAAAGAATACACCTCTACCAAACCACTTCTGCAAGAGATACTAAAGGGACTGCTTTAAGGAAAGGAAGGAAAAGAGAGAGACAGACAGACAGACAGACACAGGTACGAAAATGGCAATGAATCAGTACCTATCAATAATAACCTTAAATGTAAATGGATTAAATGCTCCAATCACAAGACATAGAATAGCTGAATGGATAAGAAAGCATGACCCACACATATGCTGCCTACAAGAGACCCACCTCAGGACAAAAGACCTACACAGACTCAAAGTGAATGCTGGAAACAAGTTTTCCAAGCAAATGGACAGGGAAAAAAAGCCAGGATAGCAATACTCATATCAGACAAAACAGACTTCAAAAGAAAAGCCATAAAGAGGGATCCAGAAGGTCACTTCATAATACTCAAGGGAACAATCCACCAAGAAGACATAAACATTGTAAATATATATGCACCCAACATAGGAGCACCTAAATACATTAAGAAAATCTTAGAGGACTTCAAGAAAGATATTGACAGCAACACAATTATAGTAGGGGATTTTAACACCCCACTGTCAAAAATGGACAGGTCTTCCAAACAAAATATCAACAGAGATATTGTGGCATTGAACAACACTCTACATGAAATGGACTTAACTGATATATATAGAGCCCTTCATCCCAAAGAAACTAAATGCACATTTTTTTTTTCAAATGCACATGGAACATTTTCAAAGATAGACCACATGATAGGACACAAAACAAGCCTCAACAAATTCAAGAAAATTGAAATCATACCAAGCATTTTCTCTGACCACAGGGGACTGAAACTAGAAACAACCCCCAAGGGAAAAAACCCAAAATCCTCAAAACCATGGAAATTGAATAGCATGTTATTAAACAATGAATGGTCAAGAATGAAATTAGGGAGAAAATCAAGAAGTTGCTGGAAACAAACAAAATTTAATTCACAACAACCCAAAACATACGGGACACAGCAAAGGCAGTCCTGAGAGGGAAGTTCATAGCAATACAGGCCTACCTAAAAAAGATAGAATCATTTCAAACAAACAGATTAACCCTATGCCTACAAGAAGTTGAGGAACAAGAACAAAGACAGCCCAGAGCAAGTAGAAGGAAGGAAATAACCAAGATCAGAGCTGAATTAAATGACATAGAGACTAAAAGCACAATTCTAGGGATTAATGAATCCAGGAGCTGGTTCTTTGAAAAGATAAACAAAATCAACAAGCCCTTAAGCAGGCTCATCAAGAAAAAAAGAGAGAAGACCTAAATAAACACAATCAGAAATGAAAGAGGAGAGATTACAACTGACACCACGGAAATGCAAAGGATTGTAAGAAATTACTACGAACAACTGTATGCCAAGAAATTTGAAAACCTAGGGGAAATGGACAAGTTTCTAGAAAAATATAATCTGCCAAAACTCAATGAAGAAGAAGCAGAAAGCCTGAACAGACCAATAACAGCAGATGAAATAGAAGCAGTAATCAAAAAAACTCCCTACACACAAAAGCCCTGGACCAGATGGTTTCACAGGAGAATTCTACAAAGCATTTAAGGAAGAGGTAAGCCCTATCCTTCACAGACTATTCCAAAAAATCCAAAATTATGGAAGACTCCCATACTCTTTTTATGAAGCAAGCATCATCCTAATCCCAAAACCTGATAAAGACACAACAAAGGAAGAAAACTTCAGGCCCATATCGCTGATGAACATAGACGCTAAAATCCTCAACAAAATATTGGCAAACCACATCCAACAATACATTAAAAGGATCATACATCATGACCAAGTGGGATTCATCCCAGGAATGCAAGGATGGTTCAACATTTGCAAATCAGTAAATGTAATACATCACGTAAAGAAAAGCAAAGACAAAAATCGCATGATCATATCAATAGATGCGGAGAAAGCATCTGATAAGGTACAGCACCCATTTATGATAAAAACACTGAGCAAAGTGGGAATTGAGGGAGCATTCCTCCACATATTAAGGCCATATATGAGAGACCTACGGCCAACATCATACTCAATGGGCAATAAAATCTTTTCCACTAAGATCAGGAACAAAACAAGGTTCTCCACTTTCACCACTTCTATTCAATATAATATTAGAAGTCTTAGCCACAGTGATTAGACAAGCAAAGGAAATAAAAGGCATCCAAATTGGAAAGAAGAAAACAAAATTATCATTGTTTGCAGATGACATGATAGTGTACATAGAAAATCCTATAGACTCGGCTAAAAAGCTGCTCAACCTAATAAATGAATTTGGCCAAACACCCGGATACAAAGTCAATATTCAGAAATCAAAGACGTTTTTGTATACCAGCAATGAAACAGTAGAAGCAGATATCAAGAAAAAAAATCCCATTTGCTCTAGCAAAAGGAAAAGTAAAATCCCTAGGAATAAACTAACCAAAGAGGTAAAAGACCTGTATGCAGAAAACTACACAACACTGAAGAAAAAAATCAAATAAGACACAAATAAATGGAAACATATACCGTGTTCATGGATTGGAAGAATTAACATAATCAAAATGTCCATACTACACAAAGGAATTTACAGATTTAATGCAATACCTGTTAAAGTACCAATGGCATATTTCACAGACATAGAACAAACACTTCAAAAATTTATATGGAACTGTAAATGACCTTGAATAGCTGCAGCAATTTTGAGAAAGAAGAGCAAAGTAGGAGGGATCACAATACCTGACACCAAACTGTATTACAAGGCCACTATAATCAAAACAGCCTGGTACTGGCATAAAAACAGGCACATGGACCAGTGGAACAGAACAGAGAGCCCAGAAATAAACGCAAGTCTCTATGGTCAATTAATATTCAACAAAGGAGGCAGCAACATAAAATGGAGTAAAAATAGCCTCTTCAACAAGTGGTGTTGGGAGAAATGGACAGGTATGTGCAAAAACATGAAACTTGAGCACCAACTTACACCATACACAAAAATAAATTCAAGGTGGATAACAGATTTAAATATAAGCCGTAACATCATTAAAGTCCTAGAGGAGAACGTAGGCAGGAAAATCTCAGATATTTCATGCAACAACATTTTTACTGATATGTCCCCTAAAGCAAGGGACACAAAGTCAAGAATAAATAAATGGGATCTCATCAAAATAAAAAGCTTCTACACAGCTGAAAAAACAGTATTAAAATAAAAAGAGAACCGAATGTATGGGAAAACATATTTACCAATGATACCTCAGACAAGGGTTTAATCTTCAAAATATATAAAGAACTTACACAACTCCACTCTAAGAAGACGAGCAACCCAATTAAAAA
Source organism: Anoura caudifer (assembly GCA_004027475.1). Lineage (NCBI taxonomy): Eukaryota > Metazoa > Chordata > Mammalia > Chiroptera > Phyllostomidae > Anoura > Anoura caudifer. The sequence goes on from PVKU01003284.1 coordinate 175,854, forward strand.
ATGGGCAAAGGACTTGAACAGACACTTCTCCAAGGAGGACATACAGAGGATCCAGAGACAGGTGAAAAGATGCTCAGTATCGCTAGCTATCAGAGAGATGCAAATTAAAACCACAATGAGATACCACTTCACACCAGTCAGAATGGCCATCATAAACAAAGCAACAAACAACAAGTGTTGGAGAGGTTGTGGAGAAAAGCGGACCCTAGTGCACTGTTGGTGGGACTGCAGACTGGTACAACCACTATGGAAAGCAGTATGGAATTTTCTAAGAAAACCAAAAATGGATCTGCCTTTTGATCCAGCAATTTCACTGCTAGGATTATATCCTGAGAATCCTGAAACACCAATCGAAAAGAATCTATTCACCCCAATGTTCACAGCAGCACAATTTACAATAGCCAAGTGTTGGAAGCAACCTAGGTTCTCATCAGTAAATGAATGGATCAAAAAACTATGGTACATTTACACAATGGAATTCTATGCAGCAGAAAGAAAGAAAGGAGGAGCTCCTACCCTTTGCAATAGCATGGATGGAACTGGAAAGCATTATGCTAAGCAAAATAAGCCAGGTGGTGAAAGACAAATACCATATGATCTCACCTTTTACAAGAACCTAAACAACAAAATAAGCAAACAAGCAAAATATAACCGATGATACTGAAATTGAGAACAGGCTGACAGTCACCAGAGGGGAGAGGGGAGGGAATTTCATGGGGAAAGGGGAAGAGGTTTACAGGAACAAGTATAAAGGACACATGGACAAAAACCAGGGGAGTGGAAATGGGAAGGAGGTGGGGAGGGCTGGGGTTGTGTGTTGGGATGGGAGTGAAAGACAGAAAACTGTACAAGAACAACAATTAAAAACAAACAAACAAAAGAAAGAAACACAAATTGGTATTTACAAAATATTCACAGGTATGTAAAGTACAGAATGGGGAATATACTCAATAATGTTGTAATAACTATGTATGGTGACAGGTGGAGCCTGTAAATATCTAACCACTATGTGATACACCTGAAAGTAATACAAACTAATATTGAATATAAACTGCTATTGTCCATCGGTAGATGAGTAGACAAAACAACTATGGGGTATTTACATAATGTAATACTACTTGGGCATAAAATAGAAGAAAATTTTACCCTGTGTGACAGTATGGATGAAACTGGAGAACATTATGCTAAGGGAAATAAGCCAGTCAGAGAAAGACAAATACTATATGATTTCAGCCATATATGGAATCTAATGAACACACTGAACTAACAAGGAAAATGGGCACAGACTCAGAGATGGACAGCAGGTGACAGGTAGTGGAGAGAAAGGTTGGGGGTGGAGGGATCAAGCAAAAAGAAAAATGTACTCATGGACATGGACAACAGTGTGGTGATTGCTGGGGAGAGTTGGGTACAAGGTGACTAAATGGTAATGGAAATGAAATACAATGAAGATTAAATAAAAAAATAAATCAAATTCATAGAAAAAAATAAATGATTTTAAAAGCATGGGCATCAAAGTTAGTTTTGTTAAAACACACTATATTTTTGTTATAATACTGAATCATTATCAGGTAAACAATGGTGTAAAATTTCAGTTGAATAGTAAAAACAAGAAATGCAAAACCCTACTTTCTTAGAGAAATATTTCTTTTTTTATTTTTCTTCTATTGCAGTTGTTCCAATTTTCCCCCATTGCTCTCCACTGCTCTGCCCCCCCCCCCGCCTCTCTCATTCAATCACTACCCTGTTGTCCACATCCATGACTCATTTATACTTGTTCTTAAACTAGTCCCTTTCCTCCCTTACCTCCTTGCCCACTTCCCTCTGGTCCCTGTCAGTTTGTTCTTTATTTTCATGCCTCTCTTTCTATTTTGCTTGCTTGTTTGTTTTGTTAAGTTCCACATACAGGTGAGATCACATGGTATTTGTCTTTCACCGCCTGGCTTATTAGCATAATGCTCTCCAGTTCCATCTATGCTGTTGCAAAGGGTAGGAGCTCCTTCTTTCTGCTACGGTATACCATAGTGTAAATGTACCACAGTTTTTTGATCCACTCATTTACTGATGGGCACTGAGGATGCTTCCAGCACTTGGCTATTATAAATTGTGCTGGTATGAACATTGGGGTGCAAAGGTTCTTTTGAACTGGTGTTTCATGATTCTTAGGGTATAATTTCAGCAGTGGAATTGCCAGTTGAAAAGGGAGTTCCATTTTTATATTTTTGAGGAAATTCCATACTGTTTTCCACAGTGGCTGCACCAGTCTGCATTCCCACCAACAGTGTACAGGGTTCACTTTTCTCCACATCATTGCCAGCACTTGCCTGTTGATTTGTTTATGATGGCCATTCTAACTTGTGTGAGGTGATATCTAATTGTGGTTTTAATTTGCATCTCTCTGATGGCTAGTGATGCTGAGCATCCTTTCATATGTCTCTGGGCTGTCTGTGTGTCCTCCTTGGAGAAATGTCTGCTCAGGTCCTTTGTCCATTTTTTAATTGGATTATTTGTCTTCTTGACATTGAATCATATGAGTTATTTATATATTTTTGCAATCAAACCCTTGTCTGAGGTATCATTTGCAAATATGTTTTCCCATGCGGTTGGTTTCCTTTTTATTTTGATGATTTCTTTAGCCATGCAAAAGCTTTTTAATTTGACGTAGTCCCATTTGTTTATTCCTTCCTTTATTTCCCTTGCCCTAGAGGATGTATCAGAGAAAATATTGCTGTGTGGCATACCTGAGATTTTGCTGCCTATGTTCTCCTCTGGGACTTTTATGGCATTACAGCTTGTTTAAGTCTTTTATCCATTTTGAGTTTATTCTGATGGGTGGTGTAACTTGGTAGACTAGTTTCAATTTTTCACATGTACCAGTCCACTTCTTCCAGAACTATTTGTTGAAGAGGATATTTATTATGCTACTTAATAAATCTCTTGTGCACCTATCTATTCAGTTTCATTATTGCAAGAACTATCATTGGTTTAAACCACTTTTGCAGCATAAAACTTACTTTTCCAGGAATAAACTATTTCATCCGATAGACACTCCTAATTTCCCTTTTCTAATTTTTCCTGATGCTTCTGTAAGGCACCTCTGAAATTCTCTTCACAATCTCAGCAGCTATGACATTAACAACCAAGATTCTCAATGGAAACACCTGGGTCCTATCCTTTTCTGCACATCACAAAATTTCCTGCTACAGAAATACTTATATATAGATAGATGGTAAGTAGGTAGATAAATAGATATAGATAGATGGATAGATGTTAGATAGATAGATAGATAGATAGATAGATAGATAGATAGATAGATAGAGATGATAGATAGATAGAAGATAAAGAAAAATGACCACTACTTTTGTGTTCTGATTTGAGAAACACTGAGGATGCCAAAAGGTAAAACTGTTGACCAGAATTCAGAAGACTGTGGTCTGTGGGCTAAATACAGCCCACTCTTTTAATTTGTAAATAAAATAGTATTAGATCACAGCCACACTGACTGATTTACATATTAACTTGCTATAGCTGCCCAGTCTAGTACTTGTGAAAAGGCCCCAAAAGCCTAAAATATTTGGTATCTTGCCCTTTAAAGAAAAGTTTACCCTTCTTTAATCTATCACTCTGCTAGTTCTTGAAATTCCTCATTAGGGAGACATTATTTGGGGATATTCTTATTGATAAAGGAGAAAACCATAGACAGATATAATAGTCCAGTTCTTACGGGGTTAGGTACTTTTTCTCCCAAATTTTAGCCGAGAATAGAAATAAACAAGGATATGAGGAGGGAGAGAGGTAGTTGGGACACCGAGAGGTTGTGCAGGGAAGAGTGTATGACTAAGGGAAGGTGTGGTTGTAAATTCAGTTTACCCATATAGGATACAAATGGAGAAAAGGGAACACAGGGTGGCAGATTTGTTTGGATGCTAGTCTGTCCCTTCAGTGTCTGACAAGTACCAACCCAAACACAGAAGAATGGTATGGAGAGCACTACAATGAGACTTTGGACAACTACCAAAAAGAGAAGAGGTTCTAGTTGAAGTGAATTCTATTAACGTCAACAAGGATTAAATGAGTAATTCATCTATACTAGAACAGAAAATGGTGGATAAAGTAGCTAAGAACAGAGAACTTGATCTATTTCTGTCAGTGGGGTTACCAACATTGAAATAATAATAGTATCCTCTCTATCTCCATCCTCTTTCTCAACCACCATATATCCGATCAATCATCCATCTCTTCCTTTTCATTCATTCCCAGTGCTATCAGCCTAGACTAGACCATAATTAATCAATTCAGTCAACTAATAATCTTTTGAATCTATGATGCATACATGAAAATATAACTAATGAAACTATACAGCACCAAAGAGAGCAACTAGACATTGAGAAGTATCAAATTCCAGAGAATGGGGATTGCTGTGCTCTGGGTTGAATGGAGAAAGCTTAAAGGCAGACCTGGCAACTGAACTGAGCCTTGAAAGTTGCACATAACTCAGACATGTGGGAAAAAGAAAGCATCTCAAAGAAGAGATGGGCCTAGCAATAACATAACATATATTAAGCCTCATTGTTATATCACAACAAACAGTAGCACTAACGCAGGATATAAAACTCTGCCCCCTAAAGGTGCAGTGGGTCATCAGGAACCTACCCAAGCTATGTGACCACTAAAGATCTGGCTGAGCATCTTTATATTGCTCACTTACATTTAATTAATGTGAGACAATATTCTGATTAATACCCTTGTGTATTCAGGGACAGCATTACTTATACTAAAGATAACATAATGTGCCCTGGCTGGTGTGGCTCAGTGGATTGAGTGCCCGCCTGTGAACCAGGGGTTACCAGTTCAATTCCCAGTTGGGGCATATGCCTAGGTTGTGGGCAAGGCCCCAGTGGGGATGTGCAAGAGGCAACCATGCATTGATGTTTCTCTCCCTCTCTTTCTCCTTCCCTGCTCCTCTGTCTAAAAATAAATAAATAATTTAAAAAAAAACATAATTATGTGGAATGGGATCAAGGGACAACCCATACACACACCTTGCAAAATGGCACCCTAGTGAAACAAACCCAATATGAGGAAGTAAAGGTGGCATCCATGTCCATATTGAGACCATGTTAGGATACTTTACAGTTCACACATAGCTTTGTGAAATTCTTGTTTTTAATATTTTTTAATTTTCAATTACAATTGATGTACAATATTATATTAGGTTGAGGTATGCAACCCAGTGATCAGACATTTATATAACTTAAGAAGTGATTATCCCAATAAGTCTAGTACTATCTGACACCATGCATAGTTATTAGAATATTATTGACTATATCTTGTCTGCTGTATTTTACACCACCCCATTACTATTTTGTAACCACTAATTTGTACTTCTTCGTATCTTCATCTTTTTTAACCACCTCCCCCACCACTCTCCCTTCTGGCAAGCGTCAAAATGTACTCAATATCTGTGAGTCTGTTTCTAGTCTGCTTGTTTGTTTACTTTCGGTTTTAGAGTCCACATATAAGTAAATCTGGCATTTGTCTTCCTCTGACTCATTTCACTTAGCTCAATACCTTCTGGGTCCATCCGTGATTCTGCAGATGGCAAGATTTCATTCTTTTTTAATGGCTGAGTAATATTCTATTGTATATATGTACCACTTCCTTACCCATTAAACTATTAATGGACACATAGGTTCCTTCTCTATCTTGGCTATTTTAAATAATGTTTCAAGAAACATATGGATACATATGTCTTTTCAATTTTGTGTTTTGCATTCTTCCTGAAGTGGCATTGCTGGGTCCTTCGTTGTCTCTTGTTATAGCCTTTGTTTTAATGTCTATATTGTCTGGTATAAGTATTGTTATCCCAGCTTTTTTGTTACCATTTCCATAAAATATCCTTTTCATCCTTTTACTTTCAGTTTGTGTGTGTCTTTCAGTCTACAGTAAGTCTCTTGTAGACAGCATATGCATATATGTCTTGTTTTCATTTAGCTACCCTATGCCTTTTTAAAAATATTATATTTTTTTATGCTATTACAGTTGGCCCACCTTTTCACTCAAGTTCCTCCTCACCCAGCCCACCCCCCACATCCATAATCAGTATCCTCATTGTTGTCCATGTCCATGGGTCCTTCATATATGTTCTTTGACTAATCCCTTCATCTTCGTTCAATCAGTCCCCCCTCCCTCCTGCCTTCTTGCAGCTGTCAGTCTGTTTCATGATTCTATGCATCTGGTTCTATTTTTCTCATCAGTTTATTTTCTTCATTAGACTCTTTTTATAAGTGAGATCATATGGTATTTGTCTATCACCGACTAGATTATTTCACTCAGCATAATAGTCTCCAGTTCCATCCATGCTGTTACAAAAGGTAGTGATTTGTTCTTTCTTTCTGCTGCGTAGTATTCCATTGTGTAAATGTACCACAGTTTTTGGATCCACTCATTTACCGATGGACATTTACGCTGTTTCAAAATTTTGGCTACTGTAAATAGCACCGCTATGAACATGAGAGTGCATACATTCTTCTGAGTTGGTGTTTCAGAATTCTTTGGGTATATTCTCGTCAGTGAATCACTCACTCAAAATGCAGTTCCACTTTTATTTCTTTTAGGAAATTTCATACTGTTTTCCACAGTGGCTGCACCAAGTCTGCATTCCCACCAGCAGTGCACTAGGGTTCCCTTTTCTCCACAACCTTGCCAGCACTTGTCTGTTGATTTGTTAATGATGGCAACTCTGATCTGTGTGAGGTGATATCTCATTGTAGTTTTAATTTGCATCTCTCTGATGGCTAGTGATGTTGAACAGCCTTTCATACATCTATGGGCCATGTGCATCTCCTCTTTGGAGAAGAGTCTATTCACGTCCTTTACCCATTTTTTCATTGGATTATTTGTCTTCTTGCTGTTGAGTCATATAAGCTCTTTTTATATTTTGGAGATTAAACCCTTGTGCAATGTGTCATTAGCAATATGTTCTCCCATAGACTCAGTTCCATATTCATTTTTTAATAAATCTTTTTAAAAGAACATTTTATTTATTTATCATTAGAGGGGAAGGGAAGGAGAGAGAGAGGAGAGAAATATCAATGTATGGTTGCCTCTTGTGTGTCCCTTGCCGGGAACTGGCCTGCAACCCAGGCATGTGCCCTGACTGGGAATCGAACCACGATCCTTCGGTCCATAGGCCCACACTCAATCCACTGAGCTACACCAGCCAGGGCTCCATATTCATTTTGATGATGGTTTCTTTAGCTGTACAGAAGACTTTTAATTTGACATAGCCCAATTTGTTTATTTTTTTCCTTTTATTGCCCTTCCCCGAGGAGATATCTGGCTAAAATATTGCACACAATGTATCTGAAATTTTACTGCCTGTGTTTTCCTCTAGGATTTTTAAATAGCATGATTTATATTCAAGACATTCCCCATTTTGAGTTTATTCTGGTATATGGTGTAAGTTGGTGGTCTAGTCCAGTTTTCCCAGCATTTATTGAAATGATTGTCTTTACTACATTGTATACTTGTGCCCCCTTTGTCCGATATTAATTGACTATAAAGACACGAGTTTACTTCTGGGACCTCTGTTCTGTTCCATTGATGTATGTGTCTGTTCTTATGGCAGTACCAGACTGTTTTGATTACATTGGGCTTGTAGTGTAATTTGATATCAGGTATCATGATCGCTCCAAATTTGTTCTTCTTTCTCAAGATTGCTGAGGCTACTCAGGGTCATTTTTGGTTCCATTTTTGGTTCCATATTCCAAAAATTCCATACTCAAATTTTTGGAATATTTGTTCTAGATCTGTGAAATGTGCCATTAGTATCTTAATAGGAATTGTGTTGAATCTATACAGGGTCCAGCAGAAGTAATGCCTGCCTGAGTGTGGTTGGTATGGTAATAATGTGGGTGTAATAATTTATACTTTTAATTTGAACATTTTCCCTAAATATTATGTGGTGTGTTTGAGTGTGGTATTGTTATGTTACAGAATTACATGCTTATGATCTTATAATAAAAGATTTTATAATAAAAATAGGCATTATTCATGCTACACCCTGTAGATTGCTTTGGGTAGCATGGATATTTTAATAATGTTAATTCTTCCTGTCCATGAACATGTTATATGCTTTCACTTATTTGTATCTTCATCAATTTCTTTCTTCAATGTCCTGTAGTTTTCCAAGTACAGGTCTTTTACCTCCTTGGTTAGGCTTATTCCTAAGTAGTTTTTATTTTTTGTTGCAATAATAAATGGGATTGTTTTCTTAGTTTCTCTTTCTGATAGTTCATTTTGGTGTATAAAAATGCCACAGATTTCTGAATATAATTTTGCCTGGTTTTTGTGTGTGTGTGTTTGTCTCTTTGTATCAAGTAGATTTACCAAGAATTCCAAACTTTTCATGATGACTTTTTGATACAGGTGTGTTGTTGGGCTCAGTGGTGCTATCTTCCAGATCATCTGAGCTCAGTGCTCGAGGAATGTTTTTTTTTGTGGTTTATGTGCACTCTTCTCTTGTAGTTGAGTCTTGGATTTTGTTTGCCCTTTTGTGGGTGGAGTTAACCCCTCAGGCTGGCTGAGTATAAGGATAACACATGATCACTGTGCATGAGTCACAGTTGCACACGGTGGTGGAATTGTTCCCAGCAGGGTCTGGTGCCTGCCAGGATACCCTTTTGGGTATGCCTCCTGTGTGGCTAGCTTGGATGAAGTTGTTACAGAGCAAACAGTGGGTTCTTGAGACTGGCAAAACACTTCCAAAGTCTCACTTTCTTGAACCTGAGGGGTCAGTCTTCCACGGGCAATTAAGATCCTGGACGAGCCCCCAAAACTGTTACTGAGCAACAGAAAGGGTCCGTTATTGTCCGCTGCCTTATGGAAAGATGTCTCTCACAACCAGAGATTTGTGAAAAGGAAGGGAAATGTTTATTAATGTTATACAGAATTAAAGTAGCAACTTAACTTCTCCATTAATATATCAAAGTCCTTTAGGATACCCAGACACCCACAGTGCTTCCTATCTCCCTCTGCCCTAAGTCAGGGTACCGTACTTGCAAGGAAGAGAAGCAAACGTCTGGGATCCAGGCTCTTGACACCATCAGCTGTGTCGTCGTCCAGGCAGGATCTCTGGTTAATCTGAAGCCATGTGGCACCTTCTCATGG